>JARIHS010000158.1:0-73590 GCA_029320655.1 Mycena floridula | reverse complement strand
TGTCGTGCTGTAGCACATGGGAGGCTAATTAGAAAAATAATAGGTTTCTCAATTCGCACAGAAAACATATTCAATCCCGGGCCCAGCTAGACTTGACAATAATTAACATCGGAGTGTATGGAAGGACATTGTGAAAGTAAGATTTCATTTGTTCAGCTTGACTAAAAGAATATATCTGAATTGCTCCTTCTCGACCTCACTGGTTTACCAGCTTTGCAAATATCATTTGGAGCAAAGGTCACTGACGTAGAAGAAGGATAGAATTGAAGCATACGTCCAACATCTAAAAGACCTGCCGGATTCGATAATGACCAGCTCCAGCCATACCTCCGAAAAGCTGTTCGAGCAGAACGTTTCCAGAATGAAGATCTGCATACCGCAGGACAGACAGTGAACCTTGCGAAGATGGATTTTCACGAGGAGCGAGTATCAAGGCGGTCGAGAAGATCGAGACGAGACTGTGGGTGGCAATTGACGGAATCTGGAATGCTACCAGTTGACTAGCTGCATGGTTTTGGAGTCAACTTCATTGATAACTTCCTTTCCGACTTCGTGGGGTGGTCAATCTCGAGGAGCTCAACGTAGAGGAGGCTGCCGAAATGTGATAAATAATAGGTGCCAAGAGACCTCTGCGTCGGGACTCTGGCTAGGTATGACCTGTTTTGCCGCCGCAAAGACTTTGTTCAAGGAGCCTGGCACAACGGTAGACAATGCATCATCGAGTTGCTCATTGGCCATACCTTCAGGAGCTTGACAGTCATTGAATTGAGAGTCAATACCTAGTCTCTGCCAGACAGAAGCAAGTTGATGTATGTAGTCAATACCCGGGGAAGCACAGTCGAGACACGATTTGTCGAAGATCTGGATGAGTTTTGGCCGGAAAATAGTTCGCTGGCCTGAATTTGGAATGAATCGGGTCTGTCGTAGCCGACACGGCTGTACAGACAAGCGGTAAGCTTCGGGCAGGAACACGAGCTTGAATAGGCTGGCTTACCAGGATATGACCTGGCTGAAGTCGATTCAAGATCTAGCCCAGGCTGAGAAGACCCTAGAATCCAACCAGAACCGGAGAAATAATTGTGACTGCGTCGCATGATATATGGTCATCTCGAAGCGCGACAGTGCTGCTTGTCTACTGATTTCACTCCGTTGGAGATATGGATGATTGCCGTCGGTGGCACGTCCTGGATCGATTCCTAGCCTCTAGGCCAGGACGGAGAATGACACGGTCGAAGAGACAAAATGCACGTGCTAATCTGCCTGTCGACTGCAACCATGTCGCTTCCTTTATTGAGCTTCCCAGAAGAGATCCTTCACCAAGTCGTCCTTTTTCTAGTCGACGACGCCGACCATGGATACAACCCATATCCCTTTTCGCTTTTCCACCATGCGTCCAGCGACATCTTTGCACTCTCCCTCGTGAACCGCCAGGTCCGACGAATCTGTTTACCGTTTCTTTTCTCGTATATCAAATGTCAGAGCTGCGAAGAGCTCGAGAAACTCGAGAGAGAATGCTTGGTCAATTCAGCTTTTCCCGTCTTCATCAGGTCAGTAGCATCGGTGCTCGAGCAGCATACTCATTTTAGCGCCACAGAATTCTCGACGTTAGACATATTGAACGTATTGATGCCAATCCCTCCCAATATGCCATCATACGAGATACGCTTGTTCGACTTCTTCCGAGTCTGGAGTCACTTGTCTGGCTAGAGCTTGGTACTATTACGATGACCTCACCTCTTGTGACCGCCATTGACACTCATCCAACCCTCAAAACGGCCGCTATCTTTTGTCTACCTCGTCTCCCATCTCGTGTGCCCTTTCCAGAGCTCCCAGTCAACCTCGATAAACTGCTGCTTCACGGGATTGGGTCCGCTGACAGCGAACATCTTGCAATTGTTCAGCATCGCAATATACATGTCCGAAGCTTGTATCTTGATCTTAGTCTTCCACTAATAGAGGCAAGGATACCCGGTCTCCACGAGCTTACACTCGGTGACTTTGGGGATACCAGCGACGAACAGCTGGACCAATTCCATGCTTTTGTCGCACGTCACCCGAGCCTGGCGACAGTCAACGTCAATGCCATTGCCCAGTGGAGCCAGTGCAAAACCATTCGACCTCATTTATCGACCTTCGTACAGGCCGTCGAGGCACATTCCCTCAATACAAGCATAGATCTCCTTCGGATAACTCTAGAGTCGCCAACGAAGTCGATGAAATCCGACTTCAAGAAGGGGTTTGACGGATGGGAAGTTATCAAGATGACTCTCAGAGTGATCTCGTCATTCGTTGAAACTATGTCCTTGACAGCCGCGATGTTTCCCAAACTCGTGTCTCTGGAGCTCACTCATACCGGCTCTTCTGTATATGTCGTGAGTTATAATCATGATACTGTATGTCTGAATTCTCAACTTTGTTACTACTTTTTTCACACATTGATCTCAAAGCCCTTTCCAACTCTTCAGATGCTCAGCTTGTTCATGGATCCGCAGTCCTTGATTTGGACACCGCTGTTGACGCCGAGGCAACGACAATCCTCGGACGAGAAGATTGATGATGCTACCTCCAGAATGAGATGGCTCGCGAGACAAATTTTTCAAGCTTCGCCATCAATGATCAACGTCAAAATTTCCCAGCGCCCTTCCCAGACCGCATTTTGGTCGGTTTCGGCTTCCTATCGAGTGAAGAGGGACTTTTTTGGGGGTATCCTCGGAATGAACGTAGAAAGCTCGGTGGATATCCTCAAAACACCCTTCCAGAAAATATCTTTCCGTGGATTCGTCGTCATGTAAACGGACATTACTTATTCAAGGAATAAATGAAACGTTCGTGCTCTTTTGCTTCCTAATGGCGTTGAGTTTGAGCAATGAGTTCACGCCAGTGACAATCAAGACGTCGCGCCTACAGAACCTGCGTCTAAATAAGCAGCCAATAAGATCCTGATTCCCGTTTTGGTCATAGCGGTTGTGGTTGGAGCAGTTGTTATTGGATTCATGCTCTTCCGGCATCGTCGTCGTGAAACACAAACAAGATCAGAGCAGCTCGTTGACGACACAGACCTTGGTCAGATCTTTACCTACCGGACTAGCTTCTTACTCATTCTTTGCCTAGTCTCAATTGTCAACTATCGAGATCCTCAGCGGTATACAACTGTTCCCACTGCTGCCAGGGATCACCATGTCGAAGATGAAATGACATTGCACGACGAGCCGCCTCCAGACGAAGCGCCGCCAAAATATGTGGCCATTGCCTGGGCTCTGTATCTGTATATACAAGGTTTTCTTATTGAGGCTTGGAATCAATCATTCCAATGTTTTGCTTCGAAAGCGACCTCGGGTTTGATTCAGGCGTAAAACAAACATGTAGAGTAGTCAGTTGCTTTGTATTTGTAGCATTTTTCCAGTCAATTGAATTGCTTGAAACCCATGTATCGAAATGCGACGGTGATGTACAAATGCATTATGGAAGCAGTACTATAAGTTCATGTCAAGACCCGTCTTCCTTCACATCAATTCGTGGGCAAAGTCACACTGGTCTCCGTACTTGCACCTGTTTCGCGGTTAGTTTTTCCGCCAGCTTTCGTTATGAATTCAATGCTCGCCTTCCAGCTTGAAAGAAACTGCATGGTTTTCTTTTATTGTGTCTATAAGGGCCACCTTCGTGACCGCCTCGGCCCCGACCTCTTTCCTCTTCCTCTCCTCTGCCTTCAGTCCATCGGTCACCTGTATCGAACGTCGGCTGCTGGTAATCAGGGAATTGCTGCTGTGGCATCTGCTGAGACCACATATCCTGAGGTGTCATAGCTAACAGTTGCTGAATTTGGTCTGCCGGTAGAGACTGAAGATTGGCTATATCAGCACTTGTTATCGCAGAACCAGCTATGGCTGATACGGTGCTCAACTGAGCTATCAGTTCAGCTACTGAAGCCATGACAGGAGCGCTCGTAGTAGGAGTGACTACAGGTGGCTGAGGCGGAGCGACCGGCATCGGTGGCGGCTGTGGCGGCTGATTCCAAAATATCGCATCGACTTCATCACCTGAAGTCATCGCTCGAACATCTCGGTCGACGTCCGAGTCTGATAAAGTATACGACGCTTCACCAGGCGTATCGGGAATATGAGCTGGAGTCATATAGAGTGCGCTCAGCGCTGTCTGCTCTCGTTGCTCTTGTACTGCTCTTTCTGTACTATTCTCTCCTCTCGGTGGAAGTTCGACGTCCAGTGCTGTTCAGTAATTATTCGGTTAGAAAAAGTCGAACCAAAAAAGTACATTGTTTGCTTACGCAATGGTTCTGACCAATCCATAGTCTCTTCGAACAGATGGGCGTGTAATGCCGCACCCTCTCCTCGATCCAAATCGCGCAGACTGTGGGCCATGTGCACACCCTGAATAATAAAACGAGGAAAACATTAATGTACAGTACAAAAACCGCAAGAGGAAACCGTCTGACATCTACGGGTCATCGTCATAGATGGCCCGCTCAATGAATTTAATAGCTTCGAGTCGGTCTTGAGGCGCCCATGAGACTGTCTTTTCTTCTTCGATTTCGGTGGTCCTGAAGCTTGAGGAGGTGTTGCTGAAGATGAAGGTGGAGGTGTCATGACCATGGGAGATTCCCGTCGCTTTGCCATCGAACGAAGTGCTTCTTGAAAGGGATCAATCGATGAGGGTTGCGCCACATTATTATCAGGTTCTTTCTTGATCGGAGGAGGATTCGGAGCTTTTTTAAAGCTCGGAAGCTTTGGTTGGGTTTCGGGTGCAGAGAAAAATGAAGATCCGATTTGGCGTCCTTGACAGGTACCACGAGCGCTTTTGTTTTCTCCTTCTTCACGACTACTGCTTTCATCGACGAAGTGGGAGCTACAGCAAGTTTCTTCGGTGGAGGCGCGAGCCTGGAAGGTGGCTCGACCGATTTCCGCTTTTTCGACTTGACATCTGTACGACAGCTCAGGCACCTTGCGACTTGAAACGCGGACATGACTCACCCTCATTGTCATCCCCTTCTTGTTTAACACCTTCGACCATTTGACGCCACCTGCGCTCGATATTTGACGCCATATCCTTGATTGCTGGAACAGCGAAGAAAGCGGACACGTTAGATACATGTATTCTCTTAATTGTTTTATTGTAATACGACGAGGGCAATGCTCTACATGTATAGGCGATATGCTTCGCCGACACAGGGTCATGAAGGGGACCACGAAGAGAAGAAGTAGAAAAGAGACAATGCGAAGAGAGCTCACCTGGAGTTGGAGGATCCTTGACAAGCTTCACAACGAGCTTGCCTAGCTTTGACGCTTTGAGCGATTCGAGATTCAGTGGTATCGATCGATGATCTAGAAATAGAGAATTAAAACCTAAATAGAGGGCGAACGGGCGACCCACATGCAAACAAGGGCATGATGGTCTCGACGAGCACATTATCTGCCTTGGCCGTGAACCCAGCCTTTAGCCAATCTCGAGTAATGTCCATTGCCATCACATTTCAGCCCATGCTCGAAAATAAGGGTTTCCGGCTCCATCCCGATCTTGGTTAGAATCTCCAGTCTTGTATACGCGTCGACATCAGTCATGCCATACTCGGTGATCCGTTGAACGAGATTCTGGACTGCCTGGGCACCGGTGAAAGAAGACGCCAATAAAAAGTTGCCTTTAGAGCTGTAACAAAATGTTGTTTGCGCTCTAGGGGAGAAGGTCTGATGTCGAGGCTTGGGGCGTTATTGTCGGATTGTAGAATTGAGAAGGATTTATCGTCGTCATCTGTGAATGAAGAGCCTGGGGTGCCATGGTACCTTGGAAGCAGATTGGGAGACGTTGCAGGCGGATAATATCGACCATGCATGACGAATGAACCGGTAGATGTATTCACAGTCTGATGATATGGATGTTGTTGGGGAGCTGAATAAGATGAAGAAAATTGTCGCATTCCATTCGACATGGACCCATTCATGGCGGTGAGGGCGGGGCTGAGAGAAAAAGTCAGACAATAAAAAACATAGAAACCGGGACGCACTCAATGACCATGGACTGATGAGAGGGTACAGGGGAATGTTGCGGCTGCGATGCATGCTGTTGTCGCTGTGATTGCTGCTGACCATTACTGGTGCTTGTCGTCGCGCCATTGAGGGAGGAATAGCTGGAGACAGGCACGTGGGTTGACCAGCT
Source organism: Mycena floridula (assembly GCA_029320655.1). Lineage (NCBI taxonomy): Eukaryota > Fungi > Basidiomycota > Agaricomycetes > Agaricales > Mycenaceae > Mycena > Mycena floridula. The sequence goes on along the minus strand of JARIHS010000158.1, from coordinate 67,425 downwards.
CGACGAGCTAGTGTAGGGCATGGTGTTGTAAGGGGCAGAATAGAAAGTGCCCGAATTGTAGGGAGCGTAAAATGGCTGGGATGAAGAGCTGGTTGGCGTTGACGCCGACGACGACGACGACTGACCTGAAAAGCGAATCAGAATTACTGAAAAATAATCTAGTGCATCGAGTGGTCCTTACCTGCCATTGCTGAGACCGACATAATGTCTTCCAAAATGAGGTCTGCCGGCGCCGTCGTCGGCTGTGAGCTCGCTGCCCCTGACTGATTCGAGTTTGGCGGCTCTTTGGACCAATGTTCGAGCGATGAGGATGGACGCTGGGCCGTTTCTGGCGGTTGCTGCTGAGGCTGAACGATCCACGTATTGAAATACGGATTCGGTGCGTCCATCGCGACCTTTTTCTCTGTTTTCTTTGATTTTATCTCAACGATTTAAAAGAAAATCTGCAGGGCAAATTCCTTGGACCACGACTGACTGTCGCTCAACGGAGCCAGCAGCGCAAAAATGGGTCAATGAGCGTCGGTCGTCTGTCTGGACCCTGATGGATTTTCAACTCCGCTGTTGACAGTGCACCAAACAAAGATTTGCATTAATTTTTTTTTACTTAACTGCCACCACCATGACCGACACAATTCGTCAACTAGAACAGCATCGTAAAGAAGTCAGTACTCCTTTGACTATTCTCTTTCCTCTGCTTATCCTTTTTCGTCTAGTATGAAGAGTCTGTCACGTCGGTGGCAGAGAGCATGCGAAACTGCGTTGAAATGGCAGAAAAGTTTGCAAAATCGCTCAGGAACCTCAATCTCATTCCCATGGCCAACGGCAATGGACTCGACGCGAAAGGAAAGCGTAAAGCTGGCACCGACGAACCTGAGGAGCGCGGCAAGCGAAAGCGCGTCACGAAACCCAAGGACCCCAACGCTCCTAAACGACCTGCTACTTCTTTCCTCCTTTACCAAAATTCCCGTCGTCCAGATGTCAAGAAAGCTCACCCAGAAATGTCGCACTCCGAAATTATGACTGCCATTTCGCAGGAATGGAGTGCAATTAGTGCCGAAGACAAGGCTGTATGTCCTTCTTTGACCTTGACCTTGATCATTTCTCTGAGCTTCGAATATAGGAATGGATACAAAAATTCTGAGGTCGAAAAAGCCAAGTATGATGTTGCTCTCAAAGCATATGCTGCTCGATCCCCTGAGGAGGTTGCTGCTGCTGACGCTGCCACCGCCGCTGCACTTGCTGTATGTCCATTCCTTGCCTCATTCATTCACTCTCCAACCCTTCATTGTAGGAGAAGAAAAAGCCCCGCGCAAGAAAACTCCGGTCGCAAAAGCTGCACCTGTTCCTGTTGTTGTTGCCAGCGCCAGCGAACAAGCTTCCAGTGACGACGAAGAAGAATCCTCGGATGACGACAAGGCTCCTGTAGCACAGGCCGCGACGACGGACGATAGCGAAGAAGACAGCGACGCTGAATCGTCAGAGGAAGAAGAGGCACCCCCTGCTAAAAAGCCCAAGCATGCTGCGGCCGGCGACAAGAAAAAGAGATGAATAATAATACTTCACAGCTTTTTATTTTTCCATGAACATTCGAGAAATTATAGTTATTGTTTCTAATTCGCCGAAGGCAGTGCCGCAGCAACACCGCGCTTTATAAATGGTCACGCCAATTTTGTCCACCTCTCACTCGATCTCATGTCCCAACCACCACCGTATAATCCAGATTCACGGGCTCTTCCACCGGGCTGGATCCAGCAGTACGACAACAAGCAAGTTTATCTAGTATTTCTCATCAGGTAATTTCGCTGACCAGGAGATTATTCGACAGCTATAAAGCCTGGCAAGTCCAGTTTGTAAAGCAAGCTACATTCGTCTAATCGATTCAGGTTCTATGTAAACACCCAGGCTCAACCACCTGTCACGACATGGGTTCATCCTTTGGTTAGTGGAATCAGGACCAGATCCCATTTTCATGAGCTCACCGAATCTGGCAGGGCCCACCGCCACCTACTGGATTTGCTCCGCCTGCAGGTCCTCCGCCACCGGATAATCGTTACAGCCCGCAGCCTTCACCTGGCGGTTATGGTTACAACAATAATCAATCTGGAAACTATGGTGGCGGTTATCAGCAGCCTGGTCCTGGTTATGGTGGTGGATATGGTGGACCACCTCAGCAGAATTATGGTCCTGGAGGTTATCAGCAGCAATACCCTCAACAAGACCAGCAAGGCGGCAAAGGTACTTGACCGAATAAAGCCACTCTAGCTCGCGACCCATACTAGTTTCTCCAGGTTTCCTTGGTGGATTGTTCGGAAAGAACAATAATCAGCAGCAATATCCCCCTCAGCAAGTCGTCTACCAGCAAGCTCCGCCACAGAAGAGTGGAATGGGTATGGGTGGAATGCTGGCGCTAGGTTCGTTTCCTAGCTGTTATTCCTTTTTCTCATCTCAATGTTCTCTTTAGGAGGTGGTGGCCTACTCGCTGGAGCTCTGATAGGAGAAGCTGTAGAGCACCATGAAGATGAAGAAAGACGTGAAGCCTATGATGATGGTAAGCATCTGACATTCAGACCTTGTTTCACTCGCTGATAATTTTGGACGATTAGGTTACCAAGATGGTGAGGTCTTCATCTGAACTTTCCATGCTTTTACTGAATTGTACCTCTTCAGGCCAGCAAGACGACTACGGAGGCGGCGGCGACGGTGACTGGTAGACCGACGATGTTCTAGTGGATTTTGTTTGGGTCCCTCGTGTATTCCTGTCATTCTTCTTGTTCCCTTTCTGTACCCGTCTGGTTTGTACCCTACATCTATCAGCGAACCTTGATATATAACCATTCAGAATAACTGTATGGAAACACGTCGACGTCTGTCACATTGATGTCAGGCACAGCATGCATTAATTGCCAAAACCACGATGATCTCTTTGACAGTTAAAAGCTCGACAGTCCCCTGGATGGATCTTTGCTCTATTCTTTGCCATGGCCAACAGTGCTTCACTCACGAACCCTGATCGTAGACCATTACCTGCGGGCTGGACTGAGCACTTTGATTTCGAGTGAGTTCCAATCATCCGCCTTGCTATCCTCGATCCTAACTCCTGGTCTCTAAGGCGAAACTCTTGGTAAGGATCTATCTTTGAACACCTTCCTTATTAACAGCCTTTCAGGTTCTACGTGCAGAGCAACACTTTTCCTTCCAAAATTTCGGCTGTTCATCCCTTTAGTCTGAACGCTGGTTGCTTCACAGTCGAACGTATGGATCGAAGCAGCTTTGGAAATCTTGATCAGTACGATCTATCCATTGGCGCCTCCGCTCGGAATGCCCCAAAGCCAGCAGGACTCTCGTTTGCCCAGCAGCTTTACGCCAGCGCAGGACCAAACCGATATACATCCTCCGTAAAAGCCACAGAGGCATCGGAATCTGTACAGAACGACGGAATCCCGACCCCAGCGCCGACTCCACCAGCTGATGTGCCAGCCCCAGCGAGAAGTTTACCGCATCTGCCACAGCCAAACCTGACGAGCTTGAACTTGACCAGCCCAACCAATATCAGCGTCTCGAGCTCGCCTAGCTCCTTGTACAACAGTGTCGTTCGTCCTGGTGGACCTCGGAAAGCCAGGGTACCGTCATATGATGCGCCTGAACCTCATCGGGCACAAACAGTCATGTTGACGCCGCCTTCGTCTCCGCCTGTCCCGGAAATGCATCAGCCTCACAGAGCATCGACATTGGCATCGACAGGATACTCACAACCCTCCAAATTCGAGACTGTCCCCAGCTTTACGACAGTTTTACGACCTCCGGTCCAGTCATCGGTTTCTCATCATATGGCCCATAATTCCTCGGGCATGTCTGTCTCATCACCGGCACCTCTTGATTCAGCTCCGCCACCGCCACCAAAGCCCTCGGTTAGCTACCCTTCTTCTCCTGCTGGACAATCATCATTCGGTCAGAGCTATCCTTCACCTCCTTCTCAGGTGACATCGCCGGCGTTCAGTCCTGTAAATCCAGCAGCCAGCTATCCTTCTCCTCCTGCATCGTATTCGTCACCCAATTCTGGAACTGGGACTTACTTCTCGAATCACCCATCGCCTTCATTTGCGTCACCGGGTTTCCAGCAATCTCCAGTCCCATCTCCACCTGCTAATACAGGACCGAGCACAAATGATGTTTTGAAGCAAATGGGAAAGACAATGGGGAAGTACGCTTTGAAGAAGGTTGCAGGAGCTGCTGTCCAAGGTCTTACGATGAACATCGTCAGCAGCGACATTTTCGACAATATTTCGGCGATGTTCACGGGTTTGAACATCAACAATCTCGGGATCGATACTTTACAGCTCCAAGCTGTCTTGCAGGGCTTACCTGGAGCAGATTATCAGGGTGTTATCAATGCACTTCTGGCGCAGCAAAAACAGCATCAGCAGCAGGCTCAGCAGAACCAGAATCAGATGCCGCTGGGCCAGAACCAACCCAATTACCAGGCTCTGATTGCGGAATTGCAGAAACTTCAGGTTCGTTTCCTTCTCTCTTTTTCCGAGTCTGTTTGCTCACTTTATGACCAGCAAGCGGCGGCGGCACAATCTGCTGCTGCTACCACTCAGTTTATGACAGCGGCGGTGCCGTCTGCTCAACAGATTCAGCAAGATGTCCAGAATCAGATGAATGCGGCAATGCAGCAAGGAATGGCTCAGGCCAACTTGATGAATGCTCAGCTTCAGCATGCCCAGGCGATGGCCAGTGCTATGCAGCAGCAAACGACCCAGAATGTCATGAATGGACTTGCAGCAGCACAGCAGTCGTATCCGACGAACAATTTGGGAAACCAAGCAGTACTTGGAAACCAGCAGCATTTGCAGCAGTTACAGCAGTACCCCATGGCACAGACTATGGCCAATCCTTCTGTTGGTTATCATCCGACTGGACAGCTGCAACAGCACCATGGATTCCAGAATCAGAACGTGCAGCACCCTGGATTCCAGAATCAGAATGTCCAGCACCAAAATGTTCAGCAAAACCAACAAAACACTCACCAGCCTCCTTCGACGACATCGCAGTTTTTGACAGCCATCAATGGAGCTCTCAAATTGGGCAACGAAGTAGCCCATATGGTCAACGACTCGAATGGAAATGACAACAATGGTGGAAATAATGCAGGCGGTGGAGGAGGAGATGCTTCTGGAGGCAATGGCTTTTCTTTGACCGATTTTACGCAAAATTTGAACTTTGGCAACACTGGAGCTGATGCCGGAAGCTTCAATTTTACTGACACGACCACCTGGACGGATTCGTCAGGTACCTACACCTCAACGGATAACATAACCTACGCGTAGTTTTAGACTTAATTATTGTTGTACAATCATCTACTCGGCATTTTTGTGACACCGATCCGCGTGTCCGTGACAGGGCGAGACTAATTTCACATCACGATTCACCCTTTGTAATTTCAAATTTTTCTTTTCCAGCGACAACAACAACAATGGCCAGGACCCGTCGTGCTGCAAAACAAGCAGATTCGCCGTCGACAGCGACCACTGTCTCGAATTTTACAGGAAATCCTTCTCCAGCCTTCAGCGTCCCAGCTTCTGCTGTCGACACCCCAGCAACAACAGACATTGACGAAGACGTGCTACCTATTCCAAAAGCCAAGCGACAGACCAAAGTCAAGCCCAGAGGAAAACGTGCCGCAAAGAGCGATACAGAGTCAGATTCCAACTCTGTAGCCCAGAAACCAGCCGCAAAACGTCGAGCGGTAGGCGAGAATCGGGCTTTTGTTGTAGTTCCACAAATAAAGAGCAACTCAAAGAAGCTGGTGAGCGCTTTATTTACATCTCTCCCTTCATGCATTGAGATGAAAATTAGCCTGCTGCTGTACGCAATGGTAAAGCGGCGATAAAAAGCTCGGGACCTCCCACCGACGACGACGAACTCGTTTCTGACGATGAGCTCGAATACAATGAGAGAGCTGGAGCCGATGACACCGGCAGCAGTGGTTCAGAGTTCGTCGCGTCTTCAGACGACGAGGGTCCCGTCCAAGACGAGGACGAAGATGCAGGCGAAGAGGGGCCTGGATATTCTACCCGCAGTTCTCCCCGAAAACTCTTCGTCATCGACTCTGACGAGGACATGGACGTTGACGACGAAGATATCATGATGGACGCCGCTATTCAGCTGTCCTTGCTCCAGGGTCGAAGAGGGTCGAGTCAGGCGTCAGGCTCTTCTAGGCCGACAGCTATCTCTCCAAACCCACTGGCTGCTCTGCGCGCTGCTGCGGCCGAAAAGCGCATCGCTCGTGCTAACAAGTCTATCGATATTGAGGACGTCGACATTGCCCTTTCGTCTGATGAGGATTCTGACTCTGAACCGATCGCGAAAAAGACGAAAGGGAAAGGAAAAGGAAAAGCGCCTGCGAAGACCAAAGCTAAAGGCAAGACACCGGATGTGGTTTCAACAATCATGACCATTGCAGAGATGAGGAGGCAGAAGAAAGAGGCTCGGTCCAAGCTTCTGGCAGAACGACAGGAGGCGAAGAAGGAAGAAATGGCATTGAGGCTCAAGTTGGGAAGGAAACTCACACATGTGAGCCCATATTTCTTTCATCAATCCGCAATTAACCCTCGTCTTTAGGCTGAGAAAACCACTATTGCATTGCACAAAAATCATCCTGAGCTCAAGAATGTTTGGGGAGACCTTGAGACCGCTATTCCCATTGTCGTGCCCACCAAAGCGGACCAACCTACGAATGTCAAGCTGACTTTATTGCCTTTCCAACGCGAGGGTCTTTTCTGGATGAAGAAACAAGAACAAGGCATCTGGCACGGTGGTATGCTTGCGGTACGTCTCTACATATCCCTTGAGAGCGATTCTCACTATACCATTAGGACGAGATGGGGTAGGATCGACAAACAAAGCGAGTTCATTATATTGACGCTTTCTTCGCAGAATGGGGAAGACTATACAAATCATCGCTCTGTTGGTTTCTGATAACAAGAAACCAAGTCTCGTCGTCGCGTAAGTGCTCATCGAAGTTTGTACCACGTCGTCTCATTTTCAACAGACCTACCGTCGCCATCATGCAATGGAGAAATGAGATTGAAGCACATACCGATGGTCTCAAAGTTCTTGTTTGGCATGGTCAAGGTCGCGAAAACGACATTAAAGAACTGAAGAAATATGATGTCGTATGTGATTCACTTGTCGCGGCGGTACCGACGTTCTGACTTGTTCCAGGTTCTCACTACTTACGCTGTTTTGGAAAGGTTCGGAAAGTTTTTTTTCGCTCTAATCTCCTCACTAACCTCTGCTTTCACAGTTCCTTCCGCAAGCAACAAAATGGCTTCAAGCGTAAAGGGATGATTGTCAAAGAGAAATCTGCCGTGCACGAAATCAAATGGAACCGGATCATTGCAAGTATTCTTCCTGCTTCTTGGAGCCACTTGCTCAACTCCAACTGCAGCTGGACGAAGCCCACAATATCAAAGAGCGTTCGACCAATACCGCCAAGGCGGCATTCGAGCTGAAAGCCAATTACCGATGGTGTCTCTCCGGTACCCCATTGCAGAACCGTGTCGGTGAACTATACAGTCTAGTCCGGTTTTTGGGTGGTGATCCGTTCTCGTATTACTTTTGTGAGCACTGTCTATCTTGACTCGACGAGAAACTGACGCTTCTTCAGGCAAGAAATGTGACTGTAAATCTTTGCATTGGAAATTCTCGGACAAGAAAACTTGCGATGGTATTTCTCAATCTTCTCTCGAAGAGCTGTTCTAACATCGCCAAGATTGCGGCCACAGCCCGATGCAACATGTAAGCGACCTGAAATCTTGCGCACCTACTCGGTCTGACAAGATTTGTACAGACATGCTTTTGGAACACTGAAATCTTGACCCCGATTCAAAAGGTTCCTGACTACTGCTCTGTTCCGTCCTGAAACTCATCCCTTTGCTTTAGAATGGAATGGAGGGTCCAGGGAAGCCTGCATTCAAAAAGTTGAGAATCCTTCTGGACCGCATGATGTTGCGACGAACAAAGGTCCCAATCTCCTTTCCACTAGATGTCGTTCCGCTAACTTTTGCTGCAGCTTCAAAGATCTGAAGATCTCGGTTTGCCGCCTCGCACTGTCATTGTACGTAGGGACTACTTTAGCCCTGAAGAGAAGGAGCTTTATCTCTCCTTGTTCTCCGATGCCAAGCGACAGTTCGCTACGTATCTCGACCAGGGCACCATTCTAAACAGTCAGAACCTTCTCCCAGTGCTATATAGGTCGTTCTACTAACATTCACTCTAGATTATTCCAATATCTTTAGCTTGTAAGTATCTTCTCGTTGTCGCAGCTCTCGGTCTGAACCTCTCTAGGCTCACTCGGATGAGACAAATGGCCTGTCATCCCGACCTTGTCCTCCGGAGCAAAACCAACGCAGCAAAATTTATACAAGAAGAGGCCGGCGAGGCCACTGTTTGCCGAATCTGCAATGACATTGCTGAGGACGCTATTCAGTCTAAATGTCGACACATCTTTGACAGAGAATGCATCAAACAATACTTGACCACTGCTTTAGAGCAAAACGTATGTCCACCTGCAGCTTGAGGTTCGGAAGTCGCTGACCATCTCTCTAGCCAGCTTGCCCCGTCTGTCACCTTCCTTTGACGATCGATTTAGAAGCCCCAGCATTGGAATTGGAAGCTAATCTTCCCAGCGCTCGTCAGGGCATTCTGGGGAGACTTAATCTGGATACTTGGCGCTCTTCCTCCAAGATTGAAGCCCTCGTCGAAGAGCTCAGCGAGCTCCGAATGCAAGATTCAACGACTAAGTCTCTCGTTTTCAGCCAATTCGTCAACTTTTTGGATTTGATTGCATACCGACTGCAGAAAGCTGGATTCAATGTACGTTTTCTACCCCCGAGTTAATCTGGATATCCTGACTGTTGCAGATTTGTCGCCTGGAAGGCACGATGAGCCCGCAAGCCCGAGATGCGACTATCAAGCATTTCAGTAAGCGACATCTTTCTAGGTTGCTCGCGCCACTGACCTAGCTCCTAGTGAACAATGTCGGAGTGACTGTCTTCCTTGTTAGCTTGAAAGCCGGCGGTGTCGCCCTGAACTTGACTGAAGCGTCGCGCGTTTATCTGATGGACAGCTGGTGGAATCCAGCGGTAAGCCCTTCATTGACATTTGCTCCGTCTTCTAATGCTTTAACCACAGGTTGAATATCGTTCGTTACAACTCCGATTCACTTGACAATGATCCACTGATATCGTCAACAGAGGCTATGGATCGGATCCACCGTTTGGGTCAACATCGTCCTGTCAAAGCCATTAAACTTGTTGTAGAAGATAGCATCGAGAGTCGTATTGTTCAGGTGAGGCTAGTTCTATTGCGACCATCGTTTTCTCACAAAGATTATCATATAGCTTCAAGAGAAGAAATCAGCCATGGTTGACGCAACATTGTCGACTGACGATTCGGTGCGCACCTTGTCATCCACTCATCTGTTCAAGCGCTCATCGATACTAGGCTATGGGTCGACTTACACCAGAGGATGTGAGTACAATATTTTTGAGCTTTTCCTTCGCTTGTGCTAAATTTGCGCCATCAGTTGGGTTTCTTGTTCCGAGTAAGTCCTTCTGATGAACAACGAAAATCTTGCTGACGCTCTCTAGTTGTAAATGATTATTGTAAACTACTTTGTCCTCATCACCACGGTATATTTCTTTTCCGTGCAGCCTCGAGGCGTGAAGGCAATTATCGCAGGTAGCCTTCGGTCCCGTCTTCATCCTTGGACAAGCTTGGAGCAGGTCTGGAGCCTCTTTGAGCCCCTGTCGGGCGGTCGTTGCGGGTGCCAAAAGATATTCCACATGATTACTGGCCCAATGAACACATGGCAACAATAGTGGTCCACATGTTTCCTAAATTTCAAAATGCGCCCAAGCATGATTCAATTTTTGATTCAACTTTTTTTCTCATCACCTCCTCACTCCCTCCGTCAGCGCGCCTTTTTTGTTCTATGATATCTATCCCGTCCGTTTTCTGAACCTTTCTCTGTTCTATATTTCATCCAGACCTCGATCCTTGCCGATCATGACAGAGGACGAGATTCATATGCTGGCCTTCTTCGCATTGGAGATGGCCGGGCTGGTCGGTATCACTGTTGTGCTGTTAACAGCCCTTTTGCCTTCTAGAGTAAGCAGACATCCCATTTGGATCAACTTCCATATTACCTGGATGATTTCTTGCGCATCATACCTGTGAGTTCTATCAGTCTCGAATCGCTGTTCATGTTGCTTACTCTTTCTGAAAGTCTTTTGATTGGGAAACCGATTCATTTCGTCCCGACTCATTCCCTCTGCTTTGCCCAAGCAGTCTTGATCTACACTGTACCTATTCTGTGCGTGTCAACTGTTTGTTTCTATTTGTGGAATGCCAACTCTTTTCAAAGGACTGCTACTGCAACTATCGTGCTGGTTATCAACGTGAGTTCATGTTTTCTGGTGACTCAAGTCGCGATAAAGCGTTTTGGCAGGTCATGATTACCCTTCGGTCGGTGCTAAGATCTTCAGCAGACATATCGCATCCAAAGGCTGTCGCAGCGCTCGTGAGTCCTGCATTTTTGTTATGCACCCTGATTGACTTTTTCAGCTGGTAACAATGCCATATGTTGCAGGCGGGGCTCTTGCGGCAATTGCAATTGTAACAGGCTTGAGAGATCCTGCGGGTGTCGGACGTCAAGAGGCAGGATTCTACTGCAACATGAAGAATTCTCTCCCGTGAGCCAGGAATAATCTCCATCGAAATGAAGGCTAATATATCCTTCCCAGCGGAAAAGTATCCTCCGTATCTGTCGCGGTCATTATGCTCCTCGGCTTGATTCTTGAAGTTATCGGTTTGTACATTCCTCAATGCACTGAATTCTCTCTTATTTTCTCCAGTATGCATCGACCTTCGAAAGAATTGGACAAATTTGGGAAGCAATCCCAGTTCTAAATCAATGAGTGTTCGTGTCATTGCATTCAGCTTGGTCGGGCTTTTGTCGATAATGTAGGTTTGACTATCTTTTGTGAACAAGTTTCTGATTGCCTCTTAGCGTCAGCATGGTTTTCTTCTTCAAAAGGAATCACGGTTCTGGTCTGAACCTTATCCTCTCGATAGTACCAGTCGCAGCGGCTTTGATATTTGGAACACAGAGGGTAAATCCCTTCGGTGCCGTAGGAAAACCTTTCGCTGATAATGATATTACAGGATATCATCCAATCATGGGTAGCCGGCCTTTTCTGGATGGTTGGACGGCCCAGCCCCATGGAGTCCCGCCACACGTTGTCGATATCCCGCAGGTCCCAGAGGACATCTCTCCATCGATCAGACATTGAACGATCTCGAAATCATGCACCAGAGTATCATTCCTCGGAATTTTGGAACATGAAGGATCAGTCTGACACAGACATTCATATTCAGTTCGGTTATGCTAGGTGATGATAAATCGCCAATGTGTTTGGATTAGTGCGTCTTCGATGTATATTTCTTTGCAATTTCAAGTCTTGGATTCTTGGGTGGCGTAATGATTTCGGAACTGTCGATCAAGGTGGCGCTGCATTTTTCCAGCGCCATCATAACGAGGATATGAGTTGTGGGCATCTTTTTCTGCTAGAAGAGCCCGCGATCGGCGAGGATGGTGCACCGAATTTAAACTTTTGGCGTCACGTGGAAGATTTTCATTCATTGTTTCGCCGTCCACCATTGTTTCATTCTTTCCACCATGCGCACGTCCACTGCGTTTTTCCTGGTCGTTTTCATCGTGATGAATTCTATCTCGCTCGCTCTGGCGAATCAGTCCTGTCTAGAGGCATGGTTGAAGTTGGTCTTAGATACAAGGCAGGACGCGACAGCCCTGGTTCGCGTTCGCAAAGAGCTGTTCGAAGACGTCGAGCGGATTAGATATACCATTCTTCATTTCAGTACGTCCCTATCTCTTCATTTAAGGCTTGGATGCTAAGACAGACTCGCTGCGCAGCGACCTTGGCCGAAATCATCATCCTGCAAATTCTCGATTATCCCTGGGGCCGCTGTTGCTTTTCCATTGCACTGGTCCAATTTTTCAGCATCTTTCGCCCAGTCTACATTCTCTGCCGTATTGCCAACAATCTCCTCTTCTGCCAGTTTCGATTGTCTCTCAAATTCCTGCGGCTCACCCTGCTGGGCATGAAATGCGCCTTTTCTCGCGTCTGCATGGATTCTACTACGCAAGGAGTTGGGTTGATGCAAAAGATTGCGGATGCTAGGAGTTTTCGTGTTTGGGGGAAATTCGGTCAGTAGCGTCATCATCCTCGATTTGAACGAACCGATCCATTGACGCTGTCTCGCAGCTTCCATGCTGCAATATTACCAGAGATTCATTGGAATGTTCGCCATGACTGTCGGACTCGTCGCAATGTTCATTTTCATCGTCGATGCGACCCGGAAGAGTGTCTCTTGCAATTTGCAACTTCCATCTTTTAGAACCATCGTTCCCAAGTTTTGTGGTGAACGGTCGACTCTTATTTCGCCCGATGCAGAGCCTTTGGTGTCGGAAGATAAGGCATGACTTGATAGACTCGGTGGTGACGCTGTTGTATTTGTTGTATCCCTGCATCCTTAGATCCCATCCTCCTTAGACTTCTTCAAGCTTAGACTAGACTTTCCGACGCATCCATGTATTTTATAGCGACACCTATCCTTCCTACCTGAATTCAATGTAGTACCACTGTATGTTCTTCCCCAAAAAACTCAAGCTGCATGAGGGACGAACTTTGACAGGTATGCGATCCAGCAGGGGTTACTAGTCTTCATAATAGACAGCTTTATGTCGAGAAGAATGGAAGCAGCATTAATTCGAAGGACTCCATGGTGGAAAAGAGCAGGAGAGTAGCAGGAGCGGACAGCGGCTTTCGTCCCGATAAGGACCGATCTCCGCAGGCGGCCCGATCAGCGGGGCGCCAGTTTGATCCGCTTTTAACCTATAAATGGAAAAAGACAAAATCTGATTCCAAATCGAATATTGTTTGACCTTTTTTGGATGCAGCAGAATCAAATAGAATTTTGCAAAGTTCAATTCTTGGAAATTGTCATCAAGCACCAAGGCTTTTTAAATCAGTATTGCAGAAGTTTTGCAGAATTGGTGTGTTTTCTTTTTTGCACCCCAGTTTTGGACCCGGAAGAACGATCAGAGCGTACGGATCGTTGAGCCGGCATCCTTCCTTCTCAACAGCCACCGACTTGGCTGTCTGGTGAACCCAAGGGAAAGCGGAGACTGTGCCACGTTTCCGCAGTCGTTTCAACGGAGAAGATTGACCATGAATTTATGTGCCCCAATTATTTTCAGTGTGGTAAAACATCTGTTAATACTGTCAGTGAAGATAATAGAGATAACCGCAGATTATTTCCACTGTAGTAAAACATCTGTTCATACTGTCAGTCAAGATAATAGATAACCAGACTGTGGGGTACGTGGGGCCAACTTTTCCGAGAAACCCACGACAAGTTAAAGTTTTCTAAAATCGTTTGACCGGTGATTCAAAATGAGTCCTGTGATCCTGATGGCGGATGAACCAACTTTCCAATGAATGAGGATAGCGTTAAAGCCCACGCCACATATCGTGGACGCTGTCTTGCCTGAGATCGGGATCAGTAATTTGGGCTTGAGTACGTCTCTAGAGCGTCTGTGTGAATGACAAGTGAGGTACTACGATACCGTGATCATTAAGACGAGTCTGGAGGAGTCGTGCCAATTGTGCCTGCCGTAAGGTCCCATCTGTGCCTTCATGTGAACGGGAACAAGCAATCTAACGGTCACCAGAGATAGATGTCCAGCTCTATGAGATCACGCAGCTGATGATCGAAGACTCTCGATTCGGGTCAGTACTGGTCAGTAGTACTAGCCTGGCAATAGACCTAAAGTTCAAACATGCTTGCCTAGATGCTTTCTATCAGCGCCACTGTTATTGTCAACGATGAACAAGGCTGTTTGGTGCTCAAACGCTCTACTTATATTGAAACGGAAAGGAGGATCAGGGTCGACTGTTGCTATAGAGCGAGTGCCTGAGCGCATCAAGTTTCGACGGGACGGATATCTCCAGATGTTTTTGATGGCCATGGAACAATCGAGGTTCGAGTCTGGTTCAAGCTATACGAAGTCGCGAATACTGATTATTCGGCGACGTCGTCGATGGCAAGTAAAGAAAGAGCAGTGTACCGATAGTATAATGTTCTGCGACTGCCGAACCATTTATCAGCGAGAGGTTTAATCTGGTTTAATGACGAGTAGTACCAGGTAGTACTCGCCTCTGGCATGGGAATCAAAAAGAGTGCTGTATGCGCTAGCATCATGATATATTTCTCGGTGTTTGATTCAGTTCAAGACATCACATCAATGGAATCTATACCTACCTCCGAGGCCTTAATTTCCGGGATGTTCTACTGGTAGGTGAAGTCGAGGCGCAAGTCGCGTAAAGAGTACTATGCAGTGAAGAGAGAGCTTCGAGTCTTGGAGTCCAAGGAGTTTCGGACGGCGCGTTTGGACGCCGTATAAGCTCGAACCTCTGAAGGTACTTTTTTCTGCTTGCCGTCCCAGGCACAGAGGACGAGAATCTAAGAAGTACGGCCTCGCTGGCTTCCGAAACAGCTCCTTGAGGACAATAGACGTCACCAGCGATCGATAGCAGCGTAATTCCAAGATAAAAGAAGGAAAAGGCCTGCTTTCAAGATAGGCCAGGGGACTTGGACCTTGATGTGGACCATGCAGTGCAAGTTGTTCTCGTCTTCTGCAACTCCAATCTAGACGCCTTGAACGCAGATCGTCTTGTTCTTCCGTTGAATAAGTGACCGCTCGGGCCTTGGATTCATCTTGGCGATCCAATGCTCTCTTGCCAGAAAGGATGTTGTACATTTCTTCAACGGATGTCAATAATTGCGATATGTCTTCATTTCCATGAGCGCCGGATGCAGAAGTTTCTACAGCCGTCATTTTTTCGTACATACCGTGATTCGGAGGTAAGCGTACGGCGAACGCTCCTTTTTTCCTGGCTTCAAGGAAGATTTTTTCAACGGTAATAAGAGAGGGGCAAGCAAGAAGAAACGTAACTAACAAAGACCCCTCAGCGCTTTCAGGCGGTGTCGGTTCTCGTGGATGAAAGGGTGACCGGTTTTCGTCGCCTATAACGTGGCGTCGGTACTAAAAACTCCCTGGAGAAGGAGACCCGAGAATGAGCGCTGATCCCTTCGCTGAAGCACGAGGCTGGACGATAATTCAGGTGTAGCTTTTTAGGTCAGAGAAGAGAGCCTTTGCACGAGGTCCTTTGTAGGCTCAAGCTCTCAGGCCAGACGCCGATCTATCCAGTGTTGGAGGAGATATTTCCGTCCCGCAGCGCGCAAACTCCAAGTTGCTGTCGCATATTAGGCAAGATGAAGACATTTTGGAATACCACGCTCCTCGAGGCTCGGCCCATTGATATCGTTGGTTACGCGACATTTACGTGACTTTGAAGGCGGAAAGACCAGAATCGAGAAATATTCGAGTAAAATGAGCAGGATATATTCACCCTTTCTGTACTACGGCAATAGGCGGAAGCAAGCGTCGATAACAATGGTGAAACGGCGTGATTGCAAGAAGCATGCGATGCTCGGCTTCACTGATGGCATTTGATGCCACGAGAAGCCAAATTTTCCAAATGGAAAATCCAAATGGGGAAAGAAAGAAATATCAAGAGTGTGATGGGTATAAATAAGAAAAGCGAAAAAGCGCGGACTTTTCCCAAGCCAAGTCTGCTCCCAACAGATGCAGCCCGACGACAGAATCCAGTCCTGGCTCATAGACATCCCAGAACTGCTCTTACCGCTTGCAAAGCCTCTTGAAGATGAATCAGAGGTGGCTCGGGCTGATTCCCCGCTTCTCGGAAGGTCGTGTGGGCCGTTCAACACGATGAGCTTCGATATGGTATATTTCACTCGCATATATCTTGCATATTTTATTGAAATGGCGCGCAGATTTCAATGGAGGAACATATTCACGTCAGAGAACTCAGTGTCGACAAGGTATTTACTTCTCACTACATCGACGCGCCATATTGACATGATCCAGCCTTTACCGCCTTGTCCAGCTCGAACGCCTTCCCCATCGACGCCTACATTAACTCTGGCAGATAGCTCGCTGGATTCCTCTCCAGATTCCGATCAGCGGTGTCTATATCTCCTCTCAGCATCTCCAGAACCAGCTTATTCGCGACGTTCCAGTGCAAACAGTGCCATTTTCACTGGCCCACGCTCTCAGTCAATGAGTGTCAGTGCTGGTCACGAGCCTTTGTCGAGAAACAGCTCCGGTTCCAGCAAACCATCTCCTCGGCCATCATATCACGTCTTTGCACCACCCTCGACACCTCTCACACGTCGAACATCACGTCGATCACCGTCTCCAAGGTTGCTCAATAATGGGCTCAGCGACGACCAAGAGACAATCAGCCGAAGACTCACGACCATGAGCTCTTTTGACAACCTCAAAAATGCAAACAGGGCTTCCGCTCGGAATGCCGTCTACATAGACTCGGAGGAAGTTGAAAGAAAGCTTGGCGAACTCGCTTTATTACAGCAAGAGCACCGTCTTCATCCTTCGCTACCTGGAACTCCCCATTCCATTCCGTCTCTGATACCCGAAGACGAACCGACCGACTTCCAGCTAGCCTTAGCTTCAACGTCTACCATTCCAGTCATATTAGATTCGGTTCCACCAGCTCCGCGACCTTCCAGAAATTCTAGTCGCCCTGGTTCAGCCAATACTGGCACTATCAAGAGGAACAGAAATCGCCAAGATTCCTTCACTCCCGAATTCATATTTCCTGTTTCTTCACCCATAGTCCTTCTTTCGCCTTCACCGAGCCCAGAGTCAACCTCATCGACTTCCACTCCGACACCGACTTCAAATTCTCCATTACCGACATCAATATCACACGACCCGTCGGTAGAGGAGCAGTTGAAGAGCCAGTTCGAGGTGGATACACCTTCAAAGAAGAGACAGTCGAGGAGACAAAGACTTGTTTCCTTCATTTCGAGGATAACTACATCCACGGCTCTTCCGTCGTCGCCTTATTCTGGTGCATTTGATCACACAGCTCGGGATGATAGCACCGTCCTGGTTTCAATTCCCAGTTCGCCGTCTTCCGCAGCGTTCCAGCATTTTTCCACGCCTTCCAGCTCGAGTACCTCTTCGTACGATTATCTGAACTCTACCCTTGCTTCATCTCTCGCATCGATTCCGCCTGGGAAGCTAGATGTCGGTGTCGATTCTACAGATCCCTTTGCCAAGGTGCCCATTTCCATCCTTCCAACACCAGAGATCACTAGTCCGATTTCGCCAGTGCATCTCTCACCACCTCGGAGACGACTACGCGCTGTTTCCTTCACAGGCGGGGTGAAAACCAAGGCTTCGCCTGGCTTACAGCCACCGGTACCGACATTGAACCGTGCTGTGGTAGACTTGAACATTTCACCGGCACCTTCGCCCATGACTTCCTACTTTTCTCCCTCGGCAACGCATCTTCCCGATGTTGCCAGTGAACCGATATCGACGTCGAGATTCTCGCACAAGCTTCTAATGGGAAGGTTTTCCAAGGTCCCTTCGCCGACATCACCACCGTCGACTCCGAAGAAGCCTTTGCACAAGAGATTGTCTCTCAATCCTTTGCTCTTGCCTCGGGGTGCGGCCTCGTCGGCAATACCTTCCAGTCCGCCGCTCTCGACAGAGCTTATGCAGAACATTACTCCACAGAAGTTCTGAGCTTGTCAGGTATGTCGATCTGTCTGTCTTGTCTATTTATTTTCGCGCTGACATGTCTCCGCAGTTTGTCATCCTAGTCTCCGCTCTCAGTTCTCTTCCATTTCTCCAGCAATTCTTCTAGACTCGCAATCACAACACGAACACTATCATATCCACTCTTTGATTGTTCATCATCATCTTTTATTAGCTATTTGCTTTTGCTGTTTTGCTATTGGCATCGCTCGCTTTCATTGATTTCTTCATCTCTTCTTTCTTTGTTCCCATCTTTTTCTTCTTCTTCTGCTGCTGTTGTCAGTCAGCCCAAAAGCATCCACACAGGCACCATGTCTCCAGTCATCGCGGTACAGACAATCATCATCACACCAGCCAGTCTCCTTCATGGAAACTTATCGACACTCATTCAATCAGCCATCATCAGACCAGCCAGTCTCCTTCATGGAAACTCATCGACACTCATTCAATCAGCCATCATCAGACCAGCCAGTCTCCTTCGTGGAAACTCATCGACACTCATTCAATCAGCAACATTGTTTGCTTGCTTCCATTCCTTGAACAATCTATCTCATTCCTCCGCTGTATCCAACTACCGTGTATTTCTGCCTGTTCCTTGTACCGCCTAGCTCTACGACTAGTAGAATTCCTTTCCTCGCGGTACTTAGATTTGTATCGAGACGGACTCACTTTCCTTTTTCCGATTCTCTGGTGTACTTGACTGGGTCCGTATGTATTATACGGCTTGGTCGTGTCGGTGTGCATGTACTCTGTAACAGATAAAATGACAACGCTGCAAAAAAGACGCGAAAAAAGACGTGAAAAAGCAAGACGTGTATATTCGCAAAAATGTAATCTTGTTCCAACATAAGTTTCGTCAAGGGAGCCATCTTCTTTCACCACTAGTTGTCGTTGGCGCTGCGCAAGACTTGTTCAACCTGCTCTTTCCTAAGCCAATTTTGCTTCGGAGTCAACCACCAGCTTATTACGCCTAAAATCGTGACAGCACCAAAGATCACAGGAGCCTAGATGCAAGAAAACAATATGTCAGAAAGCGGATAGATCGATAGCGCAGCGGTACCGCTCACAAAGTTGAAAGTTTCAGATGTAACTGGGAAAAAGAATGGAGATATCATGACCTGGAAACCGGGGGTCAGTCTAGAGCGTCTGGAACCAACAGAATACGCACAGCGAATATCAAGCCATTGAATAGCACAGCAGCGCCATAAAACCATTTTTTGAATCTGCCGAGGCGGAAAGCAGATGACTGGAATTCATCGGGCGTCATGGTGAAGCGAAGGAGCGCTATAAGACCATAGGCTGCGATAGTCGGGACGCCGCCAGCTGAAACCAAGGAAGTGAATGCGACTTGGCTCGGGAGAATTGTACATAGTATTAGAGCTGCGAAAATGAAAATGACAGTGACCGCATTGGCAGGTTGACCCGCCGGAGTGACGCGTCCTATCCACGAGGAAAACGGAAGAACACCATCTCTGGCTACAGCAAAGACCAGTCTAGATGACGCCACTATGGCGATAGTTGTGTTCTAATATATCGAAATTAGTATTTAGTCGGGAAGGAAATCGGCCACAAACCAAGATCAGCCCTAGCACAGCGATAGCGGTCATGAAGACGCTTGGACCTTTCCCTAGGGCCATAGCATAGATCTGCACAAATGGCTGAGGCGCATCGAACAAAGTATTCAGATCTGGCGTGCAAAACAGAAACAGAATAGCGGTAATGAAACCTAGGACTCCGGTAGCAAGGGCGCTGGTAAATATGCCCTTGGCGGCGACAACACTAGACGAACATGAGGAGGACCCGGGTCCAATATATCATTCATAACTTACCTCGCGTTTTTTGTCTCTTCTGCAATGTGACCAGAAGCATCGAAGCCCGTAAGAGTGCCAGCAGTGAAGAGGCTATCAAACCGGTCAGCCAAGCCGAGCTCATGTACAAGATGGACCCACAAAGAGAGGATCCAATTCCATCCTGCAGGAGCGCCAGTTCCGTTATCTGGGGAACTTGAATATCATTCGTGGAGATAGAGCGATAGGCTCACTGGTCATGGTGAAGACATCCTTTGCACTTCTGAATCCGTAGGTCCTCGATACACCAATGGGCAACCAAATAACACAGAGGAAGAAATCGACCATGATCAATGCGGTGGAGAACTTGAAGACGAAGGAAAAGTATCTGGGTGGCAGGTAATTCATCGCGACGGACAAGACAAGAAGACCCTCGGAAATAGCCCAGATGAGAGCTCGGTATTTCACGTTGTCGTTAGCTGCACCGCCAGGGAAATCGACTTCCCAGACGGTCAATTGCGAGACGATATAGTTGGCTGTGGTCTATATCCATATTAGTCGCCTGAAGCGAACAAGACAAAAGCGGCGCACCTGGCAGTTTCCAGCACTAAAAGTCATCCAAGCTGTACATGACCACCATGCGACGATAAATCCAACGAATCGAGCATATTTTGGACCTGCACTCTCAGCAGCCCAGATGTAGATAGAGCCGCTCAAAGGCAAAGCCGAACAGATTTCTGCGAGGACCGCGGCGGTGATGAGCATGAACACGATGGTTATGAGGTAGGACGACCTGAAGACTGTTATAAGTAACCTTCGTAGAGTACCACAGTCATACCATATTGCAGCAGGTCCACCAGCCAAAAGCCCGAGAAAAAAGGCAGATCTGAAAACAAATTTGTTAACCGATTGGCGTCAAATCCGGAGGAATGGCCAACCTGACACCTCCGATAAAATTGAGAGCACAGAAGCTAGCCGCAAAGCTCTCGATTAGATGCCAGGACCGATGAAGTTGCTGACGAGAGTTATTACATGTTCACCACCCAGAAACGAAACAAACGACTGACCTGTTTGTATCCAAGTCTTTGCTAAATAAAAGTCAGTACGAAAAGGATAGGAATTTGGTGGAAGACACTGGTTGGCTTCCCTACGCAGGTATGAGCGCTGATCAGGTTCAGGCGGTATTTCTCAACCCTTGCTGTAGACATTTCTCCTCAAGCTCACAGGAGCCTTCGTCGGTGAAATGAAAAGGGAGCAAGGGTACCCGCAGCCATTCCAGTTTTTGTCACCAGAAATTGACGTTACCGTTGCAGCAGCTTCCAGACGTAGAAGAGAGTCCCAGTCATTCTCCGATTCAATTTACCAGCTGAAGTTGATCCAAGTCGACGTCTTCGGACGGAATTTCGGAGTCGCTTTTGGAGTGGGACGACATGATGGTGGTCAGAGTCAAAAATTGTCAACGTAATGGCTAACTCCGGCTCTGTGATCCGTCCATCATCAAAGAAAATCCTCTTTACGATCCACCGACTGCAACTGCTCATGCATTGGGCCTCAAGTTGTTCGACAATCGTCTTGGAATTGCAAATTCCGGACAGCCCTAAAGGCTTTGTTCCACTTATGGGCGAGGTTGAGCACAATCGCCGTTTGTACCGGTCAATCTTGTGCTCCTTCCAGCTCCGGATCCTTCCTCACCCCAGATCGATCGTAGTGACGGCGCCGACAGCCAAGAGGTCCAGTGACCGTCTTGTCCAGTTTCAAGCAGTCTCCTCCTCCTTCTCTCGTCAAACTTTGCTGACCGGGTCACCAAGTCTTCCGAGATCTTCCGCAAGAGCGCCGCTACGTCAGCCAACACATCAAACACGATCAGTTAAATAATCTGTCAAGTCTCGCTGGTTCTTCACTCAAACTTGAACCTCATACATTATGTCCAACGCTCCAGTTCTCATTGTGAGCTCATTCTCTTGCTCGTAATCCATTCATTGACGCGTCCGTAGGTCGGTGCCGGAACCTCTGGACTTGTTCTTGCACTCGCATTGCTGCAAAATGGAATTACACCTCGAATTATTGACAAGGATACCGCCTACAGAATCGGTCAAAAGGGCGCTGTTGTGCAGGTACGAGCTTTATACAGCCTTATTCAAGCATTCATCTTTCCTTGAAGCCTCGCACTCTGGAACTCTACGATACTCTTGGGATTTACAGCGAGTTTGTCAAGCTTACAGGACATGCCCAAGCTCTTCGGATGTATGCACCTGGTGTTGGAGGAAAGCCTTTGAAGACATGGGAGCTGGTTCCTTACCAGGAACCGAGTCCAAGTATTCCTTATGTCGGTCTTGGCTGTTTCTTATGATTTCAACTGACTATTCTTGCAGAGCAACATCCGAATGATAGGACAGGACCGTCACGAAGCCTTTCTTAGGGCCCAGCTCGCCAAGTTTGGCTGTCATGTCGAGTTGGCGACTGAACTCGACTCGTTTGAACAAGATTCCGAACGTGTCAAGGCTCGAATAATAAAGAAACTCGACAATGGAGAAAGGGTAGAAGAGACTGCCGATTTTTCCTGGCTTGTCGGCGCTGATGGAGGTCATAGCACTGTTCGGAAGCAACTAGGTTTATCCTTCTTGGGCGAGTCCGCCGTCAGCGAGACTTTGCTCGTCGGAGATATTCACGTCAAGAAAGGGTTGGATCGTGGGGTACGTATTGTCCAATTGAATTCGAAGTCGAGACTGATCTGTTCTTGGATCTGTTCTAGTTTTGGCATGGTTGGCGGGAGACCTCAGATACCACAAAGATGTAAGCAGTAACCTCCATGCATCGAAACTCTAGACTGACGTTATTGGAGTTGGATTGCTAATCAAGCCCCATTCGTACTCATCTTTGATTATCAGTTGTCATCACGTACAGCCTTCGGTTATTTCTCTTATATACCAGGCCCTCGTGTAATTGTTCTTCATTCGTTTGACCGCCCACGAGCTCTCGGGTCCAAACGCAATTCATTGTTTTTCTTCATCTCTCTTGGAGTCCTGAATCTACGACAATAGACGTGGCTACAGGGTCTCATTGAGACCATTTGAGATCGATGGTGACGACAGGTTCAACTTCATCACCATGGGTGTGTCGGACCATCGACTGGATCGGCAAGAGGCGTCGCAAACTCGCGATGATTTCATCAAGCTGTTCTATCAAGTCTCTGGCAGGACAGATATCGAGTTTGGAGAACTTATTTGGATCTCCAAATTCCAGCCCAACGTTCGCATCGTTGATAAATTCGGTGAAGGTCGCGTGTTTCTTGCTGGAGGTCTGTGTTTTATCTAATATTTGACTATTCACTCATGTCCTTAATGATTGCGCTCACGCACATCCCCCCACTGGAGCTCAAGGCATGAATTCAAGTGTCCAAGACTCGGTAAATGCTTTTCATCTTCGTTCTGACACGTCTGACAGTTGCCTAGATCAACCTGGCCTGGAAACTAGCGCTTGTTCACAAAGGTCTCGCTTCACGAAACCTTCTCGACAGTTACACCGCCGAAAGACTTCCCGTCATCATGACAATGTTGTCCAAAACGACGGATCTCTTGAAAAAGACATACAAAGGCGACGGCTCCGAGGGCCTGATCCGTCCTGCAGATCTCGCTCAGCTCGGAGTGACTTACCGAAAGAGTCCCATCATTGTCGATGAGTCACCTTCAGCCACCGACGATGAGGTCGTATTTCCATACAATTCCGGAGGCACTGGTGGAACCCGAGCGGGAGACCGTGCACCAGAAGCTCCAGGTATCGTCCCGCATGTCGGAGCCGCAGCAAACAGCTTGTTCCGAGTCTTCAGCGCCACTCATCATACGGTTCTCCTTTTCTCTATCGATACAGTGCTCCAGAAGGCGATAGTGAAGGTCGTCAAGAAGTTTCCGTCTGGTACAATCAACACTGCATTTATATTGCCCAAAGGATCACCATTGCAACCTTTGTCGGATTCTTTGCCAGAGTATGTCCTTGAAGACGCTCAAGGTTATGCTTACAAGCATTATGACGTGGAGAAGCTGAAGGTCGTTGTGGTCAGACCAGACGCTATGATTGGAGCCGTCGTCGCAGGATCAGAAGGATTGGAAAAGTATCTTCACAAGATTTTCAACTAGAATCGATTCTCGCATATAACTTAGTTCACATTATATCACCTCGCAATAAATAGTATCAGTACCGGTGCACTTGTTCAAAATATAAATTTTGTCCTCTTCGCACTATTCCCAGGAGGAAGAAAAGGTGGTCTACGTTTGAGATCAAAGGTCACGGCTGCTGTTTTCATCAAGTTTTCAAATTCGTCCTGATGTTTATTTCGACAACCACTGGTCTCCTTATCTCTTGTTTGGATACGATATAGTCACCGCATCTCGAACTATGCAATCACGATGATTAATGGCATCTTCCAACATTAATTGCTCGCCGAGAGGTCCTGTAATCGGTACGAGCAAATGGTCAGTGGCTGTAGCAGAGTACGTGAAGGACGACAATGGAATTGGTTCTTCGATGTGAATGAATGACTCTTCAGACATGTTCTTGTGCCAGTCTTTGCACCGCTCTGCCATTGGAATGTTGAGAATTTTCATTGTCGAGCGGTTTGGAGAAGGAAGTGGAGAAGACATGAAACAGTGGAAAAGGACTGAACAGTGGTCTGGTGTCAGAGCATAGGCGGTTCGTTCTGGATCCTCTTGGTCGCATGTATACAAGGTCAAGGTCATCACATCATCAACGGTCTCTTCACAAGAAGTCAGCTAAGAGAATGTCGAAAGAAAAGGCTCACTGACCTAGATGCAGATCGACCACATACCCCAAGGCCATTCTTTCGGCCAGCTGTCCTGCCTCTCCTAAATTCCTCACGGCTAGTCTGACTGATACATCATCAATTTTCTCTGGAGTATTGTTCAATGTTCCCTCGAGCTGATAAAGGTAAATTATGGATGTTAAAGACCGTGAAGAATGACTCACAAGAGACCGTGCGGCATCAACAGATTCATGATACAATATCGTTTTCAAATGCGCCACGACTGTGGGACGGTCACGGAAAAGTTGTGTTCTAGCCCATATCTTGTCCCAGAGGGCGTAGAAGCCAGAGATGAAGATGAGTCGACGGTTGTTGTGCCGGACGAGCCACGCCCACGGGCAGGGAAGATCTGCCGTCCTATTGACACCATTCCAAACGGGATCCCAAGGGTATTCAGCATCTTTTTCGACTCTAGTCTCCATAGCCTCCAGAGATGTCGCCATTTCTCTTTGGGGTCCAATATAAATGACGAGCGAGGGCGGTTGAATCGTCTCCTTGTCGACGTTTCGGTACAATGAGGTCATTTTCTTGCGCAGATTCTCCTTCGCCTCGTCAGAGCATTGTTTCCAGTCCTCCATGTTGTATCCTCCGGATGCGGCAGTGAAACCATGCTGAAGTCGAAGGTATCCAGGTGCTCCTTGTGCTCCAATCCCGAATATGGCTGTAAGAACCTCCTTGTAACAGTCTGCGACAAATCCAGCCTCGTTAACCAGCCCGCATTGTGTTGGTGAAAGCAGTTTGATATTTGTGCCAGGTGACAAGGTGAAGTGGACGTCAAAGATGAAAGACGGCGACATTTAAAACGGTATAGAATGGTTCAAGTGGAGACTTCAGAGGAGTAAACCAAGTTAGGAGCAGCAATGTGGGCACTGCTGCCGAATCGGTCCGAGTCAATCAATCTTCGCACGCCCTCCCTGGCGCGCCTCGGCTTTTTTTTTTACGGCGAGACAGGCTCTAGACAGACATATTCCAGTAGCCATCGACGCGTCTAGCAATTCAATAATGGATCAGTTCTGCCTGCCAACCACTAAACTTCCTCCAATCCGATCTTTGCACGAATGTTCAGGCGACGTTCTGCGAAATTCTCTCGTATATCTTCGACAGATATACAGTCCTGAAGTTCGTGGATCGAGGCGTCGCAAAAATTCCTCAGCGGAGGGTAGCTTACAAGCCGATACCTTCGAGCGAGCATATGCCATTCGATGGCTTACGACGCTCATTTCTGATCCAGATGTAGCCGAAGACGTGCTCGAAGACGCTTCTTCGCTGCTCGCAGTCTGTGCTGGGACATCAGCAGCTGGTGTTATCCACAGAACCTTCATATTCCCTTCGAAATCAGACGAAATCAGGGTTCAAGTGCGGGATATACCTTTGGAGAATCAGGATTTCCACAGCGTTGGATCTCAGACATGGGGAGGAGCTTGTGTTCTTGCAGAAGCTATTGTCGAGGATCCGTCGTTGTTTGGGTTGACTTCGTCTAAGCCGCTTCGGGTTCTGGAACTGGGAGCAGGAACAGGACTTGTCTCCCTTGCCGTCGGGATACTCTGGAAAAGCTATCCGGACAATGACAGACAGCTCCAGCTCGTCGCCACAGACTTCTACTCATCTGTCCTGACGAATCTGCAAGCCAATATCGAAGCCAATTTTCCACCCCAGAATTGCTTGGATTCTGTCTCGATATCGCACCAATTTCTTGATTGGTCGAAGTTCCCAGATATCGTCTCGCCATCGACACCCTTTGATGAACCATTCGATTTGGTTCTCGGAGCAGATATTGTCTACGAAACCCAGCATGCTGTCTGGATCAAATCATGCCTCTCGACATTGTTGCGAAAACCAAAGCCAGACGACCATATCCCACCGACATTCCATCTGGTTATTCCCCTTCGTTTCACACATTCTGCGGAATCTGGGACAGTCGACACTGTTTTCGATGCTTCATCATCCGACACTCTGGTCATATTTTCCAAGGAAACAATATTATGCGATGCGGGCAGTGGGAGAGAAGGAGAAGTGGTGGAATATTCGTATTATCAGATCCGTTGGCCTCCGACTTCATCGTGAAATTCTACGTCGTACGTTCTTGATTCCTTGGATCGGTCAAACCAGCTCACAGCTGATTATAGCCGGTTTTCGTGGTTCTGGCATCTCCTCTGGTAATCCCCGAAGCCCACTGTCTCAAGCACATTTCAGCAATGTCCAAGGGGCAACAGCATTTCATTGCACACATACTTCTCTTGCCATCGCGCTGTCCCGAAGTTTATTTCTTAATTCAAATCGCATGAGCCAGGTTGTCGAGGCTGTGGGAGATCTAGAACGGGGAGGAAGATCATCGGAAAAGGGAGAAATATTCGGTGTGTATCTGCACTCTTCGATGTTGGTATCCGACGGAGCCCTCCAAGTCCCGTCTTATCTCATTCCGCAAGAGTTACAGTCAGACTCGGAGAGGTATCATAATGTCCTTGATTGATAAGTCTCCACGACTGGGAGAAAGTAGGTCTAGCAAACGTGGCGCTCCTCGAAACATTGTATTGCTACAGATTCTAGACTGGGATGCTGTATTTTTATATGTACATCGGTCAGGACAAGTGAAGCAACCAAATAAGACCACATCTATACACTTGGTTTCTCTTTCTCTTTTCTTCTTCTACCGCTTGCAACATGTTGAACAAGGGCTACGTTCTGAAGACCCAGAGGACTGTACGAGACGAATACCTGCAATGGGATCGATCGTACAACCTCAATGCGATCGCCACGGTTACCGAAGAGGTTGCATCGGACTGGCTCAGGTTTGCTCCTTCAGAGCCGCCTACAGTCTCCGATTTTCCCAGAACTCACGGAAACCTCGATCAAAAAGCTGACATTGTGGTTGAATACTACGCTCCCGATGGAACCGTTCTGGATATATCTTACCACCAATCGGAGAACACCAACCTCACCAGCGAGAAGTGTCACCACTTAGACCCCACCCCGCCTTACGAATCTTGCACACCGAGTTCTAAAAGCTTTCTAGTGCCCTCAACGCAGATTATCAAGTTCATACCCTACGCTGATCGTTGTCCTCCAGGAGACGGGACTCCAGAAGAGCGCAATGAAGCAGAACTGTTGAAATTCATCGTCGGAGAGGATGAAGATTTGGAGCCGTACTCTAATGAGAATTTTGGCTGGGTGGTTGACCATGAGCTACCTGAACGTACGTGATTTCTCGAAACCTCTGTTAAGTATTGCTGCTTATTCAATTCTGCTTCAAGTTATTATGGTTGAAATGGAGGTGATACGTCGTCTTTACGACGAGGGATTCACTTTGGAAGAGATCGATGCGACGAAAGTGTTGATGGAGCGGCTATGGAAAACTCACGAAGGTCCTGGCCTTCTTTGGAAAGCGAGTCAGATGTAAGTATGAACTTGAACTCCCGATTATGCGCTGAGAACTGCCTTGATAGGCCATCATTACCTGGATTCGGGCCCAACAGTGACCAAGTTCGGGTTTTGACTGTCAACAGCGATGTGAAAAATATGACTCTACTTGACACCGTTAATCACGAAGCCAATCGCTTTTGCCACAATCTCAAATGTAATATCATGATGTGCTCGATGCATTGTACGTTTCCATCTACATACTATCTGTGGCGCTGATATCTAGTATTCAGGCTCTGGCTCGAATTATACAAAGGTTGACCTGACAAAGAAACCCAGGCGGACTTCAATGGAATTAATCCCAGTTCCTGGCTGTCCAAAGGACTTTTGCTTCAAATTCATGGACGATTATGATGACGACATGGATATTGTACGAGTTTCAATTTGAAAGAAGAAAACGACCCCACTTACTAGAGTCTATTGCAGGGCATCTCGGAAGATTCACGATCAACGCTTGATGACATCCTACAGTTTGAGCCAGACATGAGCCCTTGTTCGTTGGCAATCATCACTTTGATTCCGTGTCGGCAGGTGAGTCCTCCTCAATACTGGTATTTTCCGACTGGTTTCAAGATCAAATTACCAGGTATTCCTATATCGCAAGGACTTCTACCCCGACGAAAAGATCTTCGACTTCCCTCAAGTGGAATATGGCCTTTATCCGTCTAGGAATCCCAAATTTCGTTCGTTAAGCGCCCCTACAGTGTTGATCACTTCTTGATCGTCTTAGTGGATGGAAGAGCTGCGCCGGGTTCTGAAGAACTTCATGATGCCAGGGTACCTCCATGTACTCACAAAGGTCTTTGCTCTGATCCAAATTCGCAATGCGACTGCTACAAAAATAACCAATATTGTCAACGGAGATGTCGATGTACCACTGCCTGTAAGTGTCCAGATCGACTTACTCAAGGCTGCTAAACACACCTTTAATTTTCAAAGGCATAATCCGTTGGAAGGGCTGCAAATGTAAGAAAAAGGATAATTGCTGCGCCACAGCAGAAAAATGTCGATGTTTTAGGCATGGTCGGGAGTGCGATCCGGAAGTTTGCAAGGGCTGCGAGGCTAAATTAGTCCATGCATATAAATTTGGTTGGGGAATGACGAAGGAAGGTAAGAGAGAGACTCCAACTTTCAACGACCTGAGTTGAAAGAATATCAGAGCGACAAGACAGGAAACTCAATAAACGGCGCTGCCAGAATGTTAGCATCCAGAGGGGTCTTGTACCGGTAGGCTAGGAGTATTATCGCACTTGAATATGTCTGATAATGACGATTCAAGGTCGTGGAAATACGTCGATGTGCTTTTGGCTTTGGAGCTTTCGCTACAAGTGATATCAAAGCGACAGCTATCCGTCGGGTATTTCTGGGAGGTGAGTCGTTGTGAAGCTCGGTATTCCCTCTCATGTACCATGTGTATTCTCAGAATATGCGGCAGAGATCATAGAGCTTGGCTATTACGATGGGTTTGTCGGGATATCGCCTCATCAATTCAAGAACTAACGAGTCTTTCAAGCTTTGCAAACTACGCTCGTGGTACAAACTATGTGTTTGATTTAGACGACCTTCGATGTGCTGAAGCGGCATATTTGGGAAACGAAACTCGGTTTTTGAATGACAACCCACGATATCTTGGGACCAGCAAACGCGATGAAGAAGCGAAAGACGAGGCGGATGAAACCAAGGAAAACTTGGAGGAAGAGACGGACAACGACTTGTCAAAAGCGGTGGCTAAGTTAACGTTGGAAGACAACAACAATTGTGTGGCAGAGCGTAAGTACTTACTTCCAATTCGCATCAACTAGTTTATTTACTTGATCAGACAAAATCGTCAACGGCGATATCTTGATTGGCCTGTTTTTAGGTGAATATAAATTCCTGCTTCGCGTCATAACGACGAGGATCTGACACATTTACTCAGTCAAGGATGTGAAAAAAGACGAGGAGCTTTTCCTCTCTTACGGACCAAAATATTGGGCAAAGGAAATTGAAGAGCCGGGGCCATCCCAGTCAATAGGGGATCAAGAAGATGAATTGTAGTATATTATAGTCCTACGAAAGCCGACGCGAAAATGCAAAAATGATTAGTGATATATGGTCGAGTAAATTGTGTTGTTAAGAGCCTCGCTGGGGGAAATGCGACTTTTGGGATGAATGATCAGATAACGAAAGTGCCTTGAGAATGAATCCTGGCCTCCTAGCCGTCACTTCCACTGTTTGAGAGCTTCCTGAGCAGCTTCTAGGAGGGTTTCATGCTGCGCCGGTTCAATACAGGGAGCAGCTGTTGCAGGTGGCGAAATAAGGAATTCACCGAGTGCTCGCTGTACTTGTACCACGGCTTGGGATCGTTGAGTGTCACGAGAAAAGGGAACACTAATTGGACGTGTTTTACACCATCTGGGGTTGTCTGAGGCAGGTAGCATGTAAACCAAACTTTGAGCACTTCAGCCAGCTGGTCTTGAATAGCTGGGTCTATGCCCGCAAAGGTGACAAGGTTTTCTGACAGCTGAAAGGCCCATTCCCGGCGTAATAAAGATAGTCTGACAGCCCAGCAGCACACATGATTCGATTGAGCGCCAGGTTTTCGAGCCGCCACTTGGCTGGTACTTGCGGACGCAAGTATTTGATCCACAATGGACTGCACAAAACACTCTGTGTTTGCTCTGTGTAGTCATGGCTGCAAGATTATCGCCGCGTCGTCGAGCGCTTTGACACCCTAGAGACGAGCTTCTGGCTTTGCCCTTTGTATCGTTCCTCGATGGCTTCTCGTTTCTCTTCGGGCATCGTCGCCACTTCTTCCCGTGCAGCAACCTGTTCGAGGGCCTGAACAAGGTTCGCGGAAGGTTTGGGATGCTGAGCTTTCTTTGACGACGATCCAGCAAGAGTAGAGAATGTGATATTGAAGAATGAGGGGCATGGTGTTCGTCGAGTCGTCTGGTACCAAAAGGGTTGAGCCAAGCAATATAAACGGAAGAAATATATAAAGACCTCTGTGACGCTGCCTTGGACCTTGAACTCTTTCGCCTAGTCCTTCGTCTTTTCTCGGTCCTTCCGTATTGTCTCCTTGGTCTCGTTGCGTCTCTGCTTCCTCATAACCGCTCTTGGCGCTTTCGCTGCTCATCCTTGTTCCAGCCTCGATCCTCGCGTCTGCCACTTTGACGAATAACTTGTGACGGAGCAGCGGATTGGGACATCGAGATGATGGTCTTTGTGGTCGTGTATATCCTTGCACCAAGGTCGTCGGTCTGAAAGGCCGCATCGATAGCCATAGCATCTGGATCGTCCTGTCATTCTCGTCGTCGGAAACAGGGCCGCCTTGCGTTGACCCTTCAAGTTGGCACAAGAAGGAATAGGTGTTTCGGTCTCATTGTGGACCAATGATGGTTTGCTGGTGGCTGGATCCAACTGGTTTATCTGTCGGTTGAATAAAAAAATGTATAGCCATGAAAAAACGGACCTTGTCACAAATTTACCTTCCTTGGCGCTTCTTTCAATGCCTGCTTGGAAGCCTTGGGATTCTTGTTATATTCTGGCGTTGAGAGGGAATCTTGGAGCAGTGTAAGCTATCATAATTCCACAGGGCTTGATTAATGACAGACCCGGTTGTCTCCTGGATCCCGAGCAAGATAAGGTTCGGCAGGAATAAGTCGTGCGTTTCCAGCGACTTGTGAATTGGTCGTCGAGGTCATTTTTGAGAGGATCTCAGGATTTCAGTCATGTGAAGAAACTGACTGAATTCTATTGTCTCTACGAAGTCTCTGTTACAACCATGGCGGCTTATGGATAATCAGGTATCGAAAGGGCTTTGTAGATAAATTCTGGTTTGCTAGC
Source organism: Mycena floridula (assembly GCA_029320655.1). Taxonomy (NCBI): domain Eukaryota; kingdom Fungi; phylum Basidiomycota; class Agaricomycetes; order Agaricales; family Mycenaceae; genus Mycena; species Mycena floridula. The sequence continues at coordinate 35,774 of JARIHS010000158.1, read as the reverse complement.
CGTCTTTTCTAATTCTCTGAGAGCTTCTCGGGCGGCGTCCAAGTTATTTTCCGTCTGCGGTGTAACGAGGAATTTGCCGAGTGCTCGTTGAACTTCTATGACCGCTTTTGGTTCGTCGAGGGTGCCCAGGAGATGAAATAAAGAGGGAATGTGTTGGAGGTCATCAGGATGAATTTCGGTGGGCCATCCTTTCAGAGGCTGAGTGAGCATGATTTGTGTGGTCGAACGCAGACCAGCAAGAGTGGTAACATTTTCTGGTATCGAAGGCCAGGACCAATATCGAGAATGAAAGGCTTGTATGAGCTGGCGAGCACATATGGTTTGATTGAGTTCTGGGTTTTTGGCCCAGATGGACGGTATATTGTCGGGCAACCTTGTCCACCACAAAGGAGAGCACAATGCCCTTTGTAAAGTTGTGGCTGCAGCATCATCGGTGATTCTGACGAGAGGATCCAGTAACTTTGATACCCCATATATTGTGTCCCCATACCACCCCGCGCGCTCGAATTCGGGAGAAGCTTCTTCCAGAGCCACAGTGATAAGCAGTACTGCTGCACTGTATGCTTGTTGTGCCCTAGCAGATCCTTCTGCAAGCGGTGAGACATAGCTGATAAGGTCCTCTATTACGTGGTGGAATGTGGAGATGAAATGACCTTGAGGATCGGGTACAGCTTCCCAGAAGAAGATACATAGACTGAATAGAGCGATGACCTGATTTGTTTCAAGAGCAGTGGCTCCCTTGACTGCTGTCTGTGTCGTTAACGCACCATCCAACACCCATTCAAAGCCCAAAATTGACCCGATCACATCCCAAAATGGGCGCAATTCAGAATATCGAAAAGACCAAACTGGAACATCAACGCTGGAGAATGGCCAGCAGTTGAGGTCACGGTAGGTTGTGTTGTATTTCGAGCCGCGCGCCTGAGCACAACGCAACACTGCCATTACTTTGAGACGTCGAATTACAGGAAAGAGTGACGGATACAGCTTGATGGCTCGTTCCATAAACCACCGCAAATAGTAGTTGGAAGAGTTAATGTGAAGGAACCGAATGGCTTCGTTGTAAGGGTGGACGTTTTTCTCGAAGAGAGACGAGAGTGCATTGACAACCGCTGATGCGTCTCTTTCACTCATGAATTCTGTTCGAGTGTAAACGAAAGTATCAAGCTTGGATAAGAAGGTTGATTCGGGATGCTGAAGTACAGTTCGGAGAACATGAGCTAAAGAAGGGTCGTCATGTGCCTCTTCCCATGCATCCGGAGACGATTTCCCGAAGTGGAGGTCCGACCAGTCAGAGTTGAGATAGACCGGAATCCCTTCCAAGAAGAGAAGCAGTTCGCTATCATTGGTCGTGTGTTGCAATGTCCAAGTCAAAGAGTCGATCTCGCGCTTGTGAAACTCGGGGAAGGAGTCATTGAGCGCAGTGGACTCCTTGATGGCGTCTAAATCGCTGGTAGAAAGCGTGTTGTCTGACCAAATATACGTGAAAGGCTCGAGCCACTGCTTCACAACGATTCTTGCACTGCGCTCTGGATTCTCGGACGGAGGCTGCATCTCGGCAGCGTCGAACTCGGTCTGGACAAAACAAAGTCAGAACAAGGCCCTGAGATGAATAGAGGATTACCTTGCTTGATAACATCAGTCGAATTTCAAACCACAAGTTTGATAACCAGTTGGTAAAGGCTCGGCCTTTTTCAGCGACGACGGAAGAGAACTTCTCTAGAGCCTTCCAGCATGCCAGAGCTCCTGCTGCGACCTGCGATCGCACGAATGACATCAATTTCAGCCCACAGAGCAACATTTTACGAAGCAAATTGCGAGCAAAAGAGAATTGAAGCACCAATGTTGTGAGCGGTGTCCTGATAGGCGAAGCAGTGTCGATAAGCGGAGCAATAGTGGCTGAGAGGTAAGCGATACTGAAAACCCCAAGAATACCGGCTGAGAGGAAGGTCATAATGTTGCTGATGGGGTGGAGAAAGAATATAAGACCGATGAAGAAGGAAAAGAGGGATGCGTGAAGCAGCAGCGGTGTCCCTTCAACAATAGCTGCGACATTCGAATTCTCGACTCCTTCAAAAAGGTATGCCCGAATTCGAGCTTTAATTTCTGGTGCCTCTCGACGTTCGATTGCTCGGACATAATCTGATGCCCATTGCTCGATAAGGGTGGCAGTCAGGGCGCAGGTCAGGCTCAGAGCGAGACTGAGGAACCAGAATATGTTAGTGATGATCGCCAAGGTCGGTGAGGTCCCGAAATCGGGCAGCGAAATGTGGAGCTCGGTGGTGTTCGTGATAGTGGACAACTGCTGCGATATCTGATACAGAAGCACCACTGTAATTGCTGAAGGATCTGGAGAGAGAGTTTTGTAGCCCTCGATGATAAAAGCGGTCACCACCGCGGAGAAAAGAGCAGCCTAAATACAAGACTTGTCAGTGATTCCAAGACGCGACGAGCTAACGGACTCACGAATAGCAAGAGACCATCCATGAGGACCTTCCAGCGAGCTACCATGCCCTCATCGTAGATCTTCGCCTCTCGAACATAACAGCTAGACAATGTTGAGTTTGATTCCTTCGGAGGAGCGGTCCCTGGCAATTCACGCTTCAATCATCGAGCGACGCTAATAAGGAGCATATGTTTACCTATCTGAGCATCCATGGCAGGGAGGAGAATTCCAGAGGACGTTGAACGTCAAGGCTACGAGAAAGAAGCGCCGTGGATTGGCGGAACTGTTGAGGCTGGGAATAGATACACAACATCGCGATAGGCGCTCGTTGTAAAGCCGTATATTCAATGAATAGAGAAAGAATCAGCAATAATTTGCTGTGAATTTTGTGAAACCGTATTCCAGTGGCAGCCAGGGCACAGGACAGGGCTAAATGGCCAAGAAATCGAGAATCACGTGCAGAAACAGGCTGAAATTTTTGTTCTCCTTTCAGAAACAAATTTTCGACCACATTCAGCATAACATATGCCTGAGACGTCTCAGCCCTCTTTCAGTGTATCTAGAGCTTGAAACTCATCTGAATTCGAATGAGTTTCTCAACAGCGGGATTCGCGCTTATTTTGCGGTGTCCGCATGTGTATTCCCCGAAAAGGCAGATACGGCGGATCCGCCACCGCCATGGAGAAGGGTGCTATCATCCCTTTGGAACTGCCTTTGTGATTTTCTTGCAACTACCAATCCACTTGATTCATCAGTTTTTGCTGAGGAACGTGGTCTTGCAAAAACGGTCAAGACCTGCGACCTAGGACTTAGCAGGACTTGGCATCATTTCATTTTGATGGTCGCCGATGGTCGGCTAATCACGGACCTGTGACTTCAACTTACTTGAATCTCAAAATGTATCAAGTTTTACTATTTAGGACCTGGAACCAGTCTATCGGATGCACACAATAATATTTGGCGATAAATGCTTTCATAGATTCGGCAGAGCAAAACCTGGCAATTCAGGTTCAAACATCAATTGACAATGTTGAAGATGTAAAGGCTTACCCAGCTGAGCGTCCATGGGAAAGAAAAAGAATAAGTACAGGACCTCGTCAACAGCGCCGAGAGGAACCGTGGAATAATTAACAGCTGTTACGGCTAGGAATTTTGGCGCCTATTGTAAGCCAAAACAAGCCAAAATTTCCTTGTGAGACGCATTTAGCTTCTAGCCAGCTGCGAATGATAAAAGACGGATAAAACATGAAAGGTTAACTTCTCAAAAAATGCGACTCATTTCTTTTGCCACTTTTCCAACGAGGTGAAGACGTGGAAAAGAGTTCATTCTGTTTTACGGACCAAAATACGTATAATCCATCCGAGTTAATAAGAGACCAGACGGATTAGTCTAACTCGAGGAAATTCGCCGAAACCTCAACTGTCTGGTACGACTGTGAATGGCTTCGTACAACTTTTCAAGCTCCTGGGTCCTCAGGCCGCCAATTCCTCGGCTAGCATTAGGACCTATGCCTGGAAGAGGAACATCGCTGGGCCAATGCACAATCTCCAGATTCGCATTTCTTAGGATCGGCAGCAAAGTCGACCATGGAAGTTTTTTCTCACCCCGAATGCTGTCGAGAGCGATTCCACGACTTTCTGGAGATAGGTCAGCAAGGAAGGAGGATACGCAAGTCGAGAGGTGGCTTACCAATGGAAGAAATCAGATATGCTTTGACTTTCTGAGCAATCTCGTCTTTGGATCGGACAGCTCTCTGAGGTCCGTTTGGCACTGGAGACCTGAGAACAAGATCAGCGAGACAGATATGCGGTAACGGGAGTCTCTTACGCTCTTGATTGAGCCTGCAAAGGTTGAGCTTCATTGCGGCAAGGATGCTAAAACGGGCTCTCAGTGATCTGGATCGATTCTAGGAGAAGTTACTCACCGAGCCTTTGAATGTCTCATGGGGCGGATCTGTAAAGCTGTCTTCGCCTTTGACTTTCTTCAGGTGATCCACGATGCAGGCTGAACAATCGGTATAGCCTTCATATGGATTGGCGGCTACCCCAATGACTCTAGCAGTTCGGTCCAATACCGACATTGCAGCAGAATACCAATCGGCACAATGCCGGATATCGACCCAACATATATGTGGAGACTTGGTCAGGGCGCTACGAAAATCCAAGACAGCGGGCGAGCGATTCCACGCCCCAAATATGGGCCTCAAATGCTCGATGCCACGTATTGTTTCTGCGAAGCGAACAACACGGTCTGCAGGAGATAAGCAGCCTGGGATGCAAATCAGAATTGTGGCTCCGACCCAGGCGTGCAAGTCGAAAGAGCTGATGGTCATTCGACGATGGACATCGATAGAGAGAATTCGGTCCAATTCCTGCCATTCTGCAGCAGTGTAGCTGACGATGGTGCTTCGGAATGAGCGCGGGAATGAATTCACCCAAGGCGAATAAGAAAATGTAGGCGGATCGAGCGGTAGCTTTTCGAGCAATGAATCGACCAGGTCCAGGCGAGATATTACTGCATGAATGTCTGGTAGACGGTGCGACCGACCGAGTTCGGATATCCATCGACGAAAGTCGCCCTGAGGATAATGATTGCTGGTGGTTGCTGTCCATATCAGCTTGAGAAGGACAAGTGCCATGGATGGAGGAGTGACCAGGTCGATGACATTATCCCATGGAAGAGGATATTGCGCTGCTCTGCAAATTTTCAGCCTTGAAAAATACTGAAAGAAAAGCTTAACACACCTTCCGGAGCAACCGCGACAAGTAATGTTGTCTTGATTGCAGCCCAGGTAAAGTGCGTCGTTTTGCGCATCGGAAAAAAGTTTGGATCTCATATAGAGCCATGGCTTCAGAGCATTTTTCATGTCGTGGTGACATGTATGCTGTTCTTCGTCCATAATAGAGGTGAAACCGCGAAACGAATGGGCATTGCTGCGACGGACTAGGAAGTCCGAACCTCTGATCATTGAATACCACTGCTTTATCAAGGTTTTCTGGCCCCAGCTCTCATAGTCAGAGCACCCTCTTTCCCTGAATGCACGCTTGAGAACCTTGGAGGTTAACACCAGCCAGATAATCATGGCCATTCGCATTTCTGGTTCTGCTGATTGGGTTAGACGACGAAGCTCTGCATGCTGCAAGCTCTCAAAATGAAGGTTAACATGACTGCTTTGTCGCTTCTGTAGAGCTCCCAACGCCTTGTTCCATGATTCTGCAGGCACTGGATGCGCAGAAGGCCAGCTGAATCGTTTTTTCCAACATGGCCTCATCGTCTTCTACCCAAAGCCAGACGTCGGACTCTGTATTATCCTCCAGTAATCGAAGCCAGACCCGCTCGAGGTCGAGCTCTCCTGCTGCTGGCCAGGATGCGATAGAAAGCCACAAAAGCTCTGCTCGGTGGTGGTAAGGAGTGCTGCCCATGGTGGTAGATATTCCTTTGGACAAAAAGAGCTGTCATTTTGTACCAAGTCCCACTGTCCCAGCGCAAAGTCCGGCGCTGAGATTGGCGGCCAGAGATCAGAAGGCGCCATTCACGTGACGAATCTGACTCTCGATCAGCCCTTGGGTTCAAGCTTTTTGCAGCTTCGCGATGCATCGAACGTCTTCTCGTTAATTATTTCATTTCGCGAGAAATTATCTCGCCGACTAGCTCAGTGAGCAATCTGACTCCGACTGGTAACTTAGCCATTATTGGCGTCGGGAAGGTCATCGCAGGCTGGTGAGGAGTCCTCTCAAAGTCCTCTGCTGCCACCGACTTGTCCTAGAAATCCATGACGTCCGCCAAGGTGTCTACATTGATCAATTCTGCCGAATTACCAGTCTAAATAGGACTTGCGCTCCAACGCCACACTGTCATGAATTTACGTATTGCTTATTGTCGCTGGCCTTGAAAGCACCTTCGTCAAGACCAGACTTGTTCGGCTACTTGTCAGTATGCTGCTCAGAGAGTCAAGGCCGGCATCTCTCGATGACCGACTTCGACCAGAAGCCAGATGATTGACAATCTGGTCAGGTCATCGTCCTGTTCCCGGGCCAATAGAGGCCAATGAACGACATTGATTCAGGAGCTTCCCTTCAGCACGTCTCCAATCGCCACGGCACCTACGGCAACTGAAGCCTTGGCCTTGTTGTCTACCTCAGGCAAGGTCGGCTATTTCATCTATCCTTTGGGCTCGGAATAACCCGACTTTCATAACAAGACAGACCAAGGCCAGACTGTGCTGAATACGACCTCTACGCTGGAGGTCCAGCTTCAGAGGGAATGAGGTTAGTACGATGATGCGATCCTGGTGCCATATCCCGCAACGTGGTAGTCAAAAAAGCTCACAATCCCAGTGTTCTAGGCCAAATGCAGCCCTTGTCTGCGACGGTCTGGCCACGATCGTGATGAGTCGCTTGCTCGATATCTGGTAATTATCAGGGCCGCGCGTCGCGCGGTGTAAACCTGAAAATCTCCGTCGTACTTATTTTAGATGGGAGTCTTGTAGGAGAAAGGCACTGGATCGAGCAGATGCGCCACACAATAATATCTGTCGTGTTGTCCATAAATGCTGTAAAACCCTGTAAAGCCCGCTAAATTAACTGTCAATTCGATGAAAAATAAATGAGGATCGTGCGGGCCAAGTTGTTCATCTGATAAGATCAAGGAATCAGCATGCGATAACTGCGATAAGATAAGGATCGAAAAAAAATATGTGCACGTGGCCAGAAACATCTTACATGGCACCAAATTTGGGACCACAAATTCGCTCGAACTACAGCCTCACCAAGTATTCGACGTTATTGTATGCTGAAAAGTTCACTATTCCAATATGATTCTTTGGCCACTGAATCCGATAGCCGCGTTTTGGGACGCTAAGATCGATCTCTGCAGCGGGACGCCTATCTCATTTACTTGGAATCCCCTGGCAAGCTGAGGGGCTCACTCGACGTCAAAGTAAAAGGGTTGGCAGGGGTGCCTTTCTACATATATCAGGGGAAGCTCACAATACAGCTGCTCCCTTCTTCCCTCTTTTCACCTCGGTTTCACAGACATTCCTTCACCATGGCCAAAGGCAACGATCTTTACCCTCCTCGTCCGACATTCGTTTCGGAACATTCATCATCTGTTCAGTCATCACCCAGTAGTTCGACCTCTCGCCTGCATTTAAACAAGAATGAAACCGACAGCGAGCATGGTTCAGAACGCAAACGACCTTTGTCTAAGAAGGGTCGAAGCGGCAAGTTTTGGATTCTCTGTGTATTGGCAGTTATCCTCGTAGTCGTGGTTGTCGTCGTCGTTCTCTACTTTGCGGTGATCAAGCCCAAAAACGACAAAGACGGGAGCAGCGGCAGCGGTAGCGGTAGCTCCGACAACAGCGATCCAGGATGGTCTAGCAGCACCTTTACCACAGGTGGAGATGGGTCGACGGTAACACTGGAAAATGGTACCACTTTTACCTACAACAATAAGTTTGGCGGTTACTGTAAGTTTCACGCTGTTTCGTCCGGCTTCATGCATTGAATTTGTCTCTTCTAGGGGTATGGGACCCAACTCATCCTTTTAACAATGATGCTCGTCCAAACTCTTGGACGCCCCCTTTGAATCAGAGTTGGACTTTTGGAAAGGATAAAATTAACGGGTAAGTTTCTTTCGTCACCTTGAAAATCTTGTTCTCATTCTCTTAGCGTCAACCTTGGCGGTTGGTTTGTGCTGGAGCCTTTCATCACGCCCGCAATCTTTCAAAAGTATCCCGAAGCCTCGGACGAGTGGTCGCTGAGCACCCTGATGGGTGCCGACACCGCCAATGGAGGTCTCCAACAGCTCGAGGAGCACTATGCGACCTTTATCGTAAGGATCTATTCTGTCTAGTCGATCTTTTTTGACATTATCCTAGACTGAGCAAGATATTGCTGATATTGTTGCCGCTGGTTTGAACTGGGTCCGTGTTCCGATCCCTTACTGGGCAGTCGAGAAATATGATAATGAGCCATTCTTGGAGCGAACCGCCTGGAAGTAAACACCTTCTGAAACGATTCACCTGAAACTGATGATGAAACTAGATATTTCCTTCGTCTCGTTGGTTGGTGCAGAAAATATGGTGTCAGAATCAAACTCGACTTGCACACTGTCCCTGGATCGCAGAATGGTGGATTTACTTGTCAGTCAGCGGCACCTTGGCTCAATTCCTTACAGGCTACAACCACTCTGGAAAGCTCGGTCATCCCAACTTCCTCTATGGTGTGATGGGAGTCGCCAATGCTCAACGAACTCTTTCTTACCTGCGTGTCATCATCGAGTTCATCATGCAGCCCGAATATGTGGATATGTTTCCCATCTTTGGTATCATCAACGAGGCAGCTCTCCATGTCATCGGTCGCGACCAGTTGACCAGCTTGCAAGTCGACTGCTCTTCCCTTCTTTCAGTTTATTGATACATCTTTCAGCTACCTCGAAGCTCATAACATGATTCGCAACATCACTGGTGTCGGAGCAGGCAATGGACCCTATATCAGTGTCCATGATGGCTTTGACGGCGAAGGACCTTGGGCTGGATTCCTCACTGGATCTGATCGTGTCATACTCGACACACATCCATATATCGCGTATTTCTTCGTCTTCCTCGTCTTAAGTGTATTTCTCATTGGCATACGTATTTCAGTTTTAATGGCCAAGCAAACAATGCGCCTCTTGCTACTGGTGAAGGTGACGAAGCTGGTGGAATCTGGCCCGGTCAGGCATGCCGTGGATGGGGAGGTAACATGAGAAACAGGTCAGCATTCATTCTCTTCTCCAACTTTCTTTGACTGACCGATTCTACAGTCAAGCTGCATTTGGTATTACCATTGCTGGCGAGATGAGCAATGGCTACAATGACTGTGGCTTGTATGTTCGTGGAGTCAACAATTCGGCCAAATACGGCGACTGTACGCTTTTCCAAGACTCGACAAACTGGAACAGCACCATGAAAGCCGGACTCAACCGATACATTCTGGCTAGCATGGACGCTCTACAGGACTATTTCTTCTGGACTTGGAAGATTGGCAATTCGAACAACAACCGTGTTGAATCACCGCTCTGGAGTTACAAACTCGGCCTGGATAATGGTTGGATGCCTCTGGTACGTGAAACTGTGGCGTCAAAACTTGTATCTGACATTTTCCTAGGATCCGAGAGAAGCCAACGGAATGTGTAACAAAGTTGGTGTCCCATACACCCCTTTCACTGGCACATACTCGTCATGGCAGACCGGTGGAGCTGGAGCTGGAACAATTGCTGCTTCGGCGACCCAAACCTGGGGTCAATTCCCTTTTCCGACAATCTTGGGAGCCGGTGGAGGTCCTGCTTCGCTTCTTCCTACATATACGGCGACAGGTCCAATTCCAACTCTTCCTGGGCCAACTTTCACTGCGACACCGACACCGACGACGACAGTCGATGGATGGTTCAAAGATTCAGATAATGTACCCATTTTTACGCCTGTCGCCGGTTGCACGTATCCAAATGCGTGGAGCGCTGTAAATATCGCAGTCCCAGCACCTTGCACAGGCTAGTTTTGTTTTACTTTTCGGAAGACTGTTGGGATAGGATACTCACTCATTTGTTCGTTTATATTCACTCACTCATTTGCTACACGATAATACCCATGCTTTCTGACAATTGGAAAATCGTAAATATGGCGTATTTTTATTGAATAAATAAGGTCTAGTTCTTTCTAGGCGCCGTGAAAGTTCTTGAAAGATCTGAGACAAAGGCGCGCGACTCTTGGTCATACTACTTTGGCTGCTCGCGTACTCGCTCACAAGGCCAAGTCACCAGCACCAGCACCAACCAGATCTTCGAAGACTGACCGAATTGGTGTCGCTGTCGACGGTACTCAAACGGTGCCAGTGGTCTCGCTGTTAATATCGCCAGCACTGCAGTCAGCCCAAGGCGCGAGACCTGATGGAAGAATTTTTGGAAGAAAGAGAGTTTATTGATGACGAAGAAATGCCATATTTGTCAGGAAGTGAAGGGGCGCAGAGCGTAGGATTACATGTATCATAGCAGTATGACTGTTGTACTTTCATAGATGGTTTTTTTCAACCTAGTTTTCAAGTTCTTCGCCGTTTCGGTTTACGGTCACGAAATTAATATTTAGTAGCTATGCATCTACCTGACCAGCTTCATCGCTTGCTGGGCTTGGTTTCGATGCGAATTCGCCATCGAAATCGACCGGATAGAGCTTCCGAATCACTGTCCAGTCAACTGGTTCATGCTTGCCCGACAACTTCTTTGACCACTGGCCATGGCTCTTTTTCCAGCTGGAGGAATAAGCCAGATTCACTGCCTTACAGTGCCTTCGCTGAATGCAGAGATCATCTCTAGTCCCCTAGGCTGACAACAAACCTCGCAAGCTCGGATATAGAGATCATCTCACGGTTGCAATTCTTACACCAGGGTGTGAGATACCAATATTAGTGAGCAGCTTGACTATTCTTGCTTGCACATATCCTCATAGATTCCAGGCGATATTCATGGCTCTGCATTCTCCAATAAGAAAGATGACCAACAATACAATAATCCACATTCACGTTCCGGTGAGCCTTCTTGGTTCATTTCGATGAAATGTCCTCAGTCTCGTGGAGAACAGGCGTCCACCAAACCTCTTTCTCAAAGACGCTCACGGCTACCTTCCAGCCGTAAGGCTCACCTCGCGTTTTAGCTTCTTCCTTCTTCTCCTTCTCGGGCGCAGAAACCTGAAATGCTCGGGCAAGGATGACGCGTATCGAGAGACGCGAGGTCGATCAAGTACATGGTCTCCGTCTTGACACAAGACCCAGACCATGAGGGCTCTAAGCGAGCTCGAATATGTCTTCTGGACCTTGCTCGGGGTGATGAGGCACTCTAAGATTCTTCAAACCGAAAAAGCTCGTCGCTACGACGCACGCCTCGTCAATTGAATGGTGTCCATAGTAGATTAGGAAAAATGATGCGCTGAGCTTCGACGAAAATGGTCTCTAGCATCTCGTTGGGAAGCTTTCGCAGGACGAGACCACAGATTCTCGGAGAGCGATGAACTTTTTGATTCCGTCAAGCTCTCGGTGCAGCTCGACAGATGACCAAGTATTCCAGCTTGGCAATACTGGAATTCAGATAGACCATCCGGTCTTCCAAAGAGCTCATTTCTGAGAGAATGGTTGCTCCGCCACCTGAAGCAGAAGGCGGAACTAGGAGAGAAGTGACTTGTTTTTCTGTTCAACGTCGCTAGCTGCTGTGGCTGTGGGAATACCGCAGCTAGGGCAGTCTATGGAGGGGTTGGCGGCAAGAGATATGCTGATGAGCTAGAGAAGGAGAAGCCAGGGGTGGGCGCCCTTTGCGGCATGCTCTTCAATTGCTGGATGTCCGAAAATGACAAGACACCGAAATGAACAGAACCAAGAAGTCCAATTGATTAAGACTTCGGCCCTGATACGTCGAGGAGATGGTGTGACTGAGGAGGTGAATGAGCTTAGTGTTAGAAAGGATTCGAAAAGATGACTGACCCAGGCTGAACGATTCAGAACATAACCGTGTCCTTATAGACAAGGAAGGCTGTGAGGTCGTCCAAGTGCTCCCTCGCTGTCAACCCTCTGAATCGTGGTGTCTTCCAGACGCGAAAGGGCTGGATGTCGAGTTGGGAAAGTCGGGGGAGAGCTGTTTTGGAACAGTGGTCGACGAGCAGCTCATTGCATGCTTGGAGACGCGAGACAAGGAAGCTTTGGTACGGAAAGAGCATGGAATTCGACGGGGAACGCGTCAAGGATAGAATTCTGAGGCAAGACACCGCAAGCGATGATAGCTGGTAGCAGAGCAAGCTGTTAAAGACACGTGAAACTCCTCCAGGATTCAGCCAGGAATGAGAAACTTACCCACCAGAAGAGAGGCAGGCCCTGAGGTTCTAGAGGCTTTGATGAAGCCATTCGGACGAGGTCGGGTCGAACTTGGGTAACCCACAGTAAGCGGCGATTGATCGATTCGGACAAATGCCCAAATTTCGACAATCCTCAACTAAGTACTGTGCTTGATGTAATTCCAAGCTGTTCGACGCGATATGGACATAGCTGATTTTTAGAGCAGGGCTCTATGGGACAGCCGAATTCCTTCGGTGGAACAAGTTGAGCAACAAGAAATTACTAGCACAAACCCAAGAAAAAAATATATGTACTGTACAGTTGATGGCTACGAAAACGATACACGATATACACAGAGCAGTTGCGAGAACTCGGAGAAAACAAGAAAACAGAAAAACAGAAAAAACAAAAAAAGAAAGAAAACAAAAGTCAGATATCGCCTTCATCAAAAGTTGAAACCTGGATGCACTGATTCAGTGGACTGTGGGGCAGAAGAAGAGGAGAAACCCACAAAAACTGTTCGTTTCTTCTCTGAAGAACAGTGTTTTCCCCGTCGGTTTCGCAATCCAACCTGCTCTTTGCTCCAGAGTCTGCAGATGCTGGACGTCCGAGCCCTCTTCCTCATACATATGCAAGGTAACCACCACCCAGCCTTTGGAATCGTAGCATCTAACGGTCCACCAATCGCACTTATTGTTTTGGACTTCAGGATGAGAACTGGGGTAGCGAGAAGTTGAATGTCCATCAGGAGCGGCTCTAAGTTGCGAGTGAGTGACTATCGGGCTTTCAATCCTATCATGACTCACACAATGGAGATTTTTTTGACATGAAGAGATTGGAGTAGAGGGAGATGGCGTTGCAGCGTAATGGCCAGCATAACCCAGGCCTTGACGGTCTGGTTTTTGCCAATATTTTTGTGGGCGTACGCCTCGATCATGCTGGTGACTGTTGCAGATTTTGGATTGTGACGAAGAAGAAACTGGAACAAACGGCTCAGTATTCAAGGGCATGGAAGATAATGGGGAGTATAACGCACCTAATTCTGAAAATGCAACCACGTAGGCGGTATGGATTTCGTATCGCTGGAGAGAGAGCCTTGAACATAAAAAAAAAAGAAAATCCAAGAGACCAGAAGATTGGAATGACGGACAATTATCCTGGATTTAGAGTTTGTAAACGGTGCCAAATCTGAATAAACATCAGTTGAGGCTGAACGAGAAAGGCATATTCACCAATATCATTGAACCAAAACCACGATTTTTCAGTGATTTCAGATAATGGAATGAGAGCGATATAGCAGAGGTGGAAACAAGAAGTATACAAAGTCGGCCTCCATTTTTTTCCTTTAACGATAACAATGGCACTTTCGAGTGTTCTACCAACCGTCATCGTAGCCACTGCAGAGGCCGGTGACAGAGCAATCTTGAGTGAGCAACGCAGACCAAGCAGACAAGCTTGTCTTTTTCTTTTTTGTCTGCCTATGTCTTTAAATTTCCTTTTCAGCAGTGTCAGATGTCAGCAGCGACCTGTCATTCATATTCTCTCCAACTCTTCCTGCTCGACAGCGCAGCCTGGAGACCAAATTGAGCGGTCGACGAGCTTTACAGCTCCAGCGAAAGCACCCGGAGTGAGGAGATCAACCTCCAGAGTTCAACCTCCAGAGTTCAAGACACGAAAGCGCCTGGACAGCCATGCTGGTTCTTCGGCAGCCATCGGAAGCATACCAGCTAGACGAATGCTCTCTGTTGCATTTACACCGATAAAGCAACTTGCGGTATCCAGTCGTCAGTCGCCAGCTCAGCGCTGGTCATTGTGATCAGTTCTGTCTCCAGGAAACTGGGTCCTCGCGAACCAATCGCATATCGATCCTTATCCGAAGCGCGACGGGGTGAATCAAGTTCACCAGTTCCGTATTCCAAGCTTGTCGCATCCTGGGGGTTCCGCGAGGTTCAGCGCCGGACCTCTGCATTCCTGGCCCAACGATGGGCCAAGGACCGCGGTATACATAGGCGAAGGACCTCGGTATGTATGAGCGAACATTCTCCAACAATTCTCCAATCGACGACTCTGAGACGAAGGTTGAGGTTGGGCAAGCTTTTGGAGCGAATGGACCCTCACCAGTCAATTATCTGTGGCGCTTCGACAATGTTCATAGGATTGCGCACCACCGTAGCCGAGGGTCGACGATTCGTCAGAGGGGAACCGTCGTAGCTGCGTCTGACGTTAGAGACATCAAGTCGACGCTTGAGCCTCGAGGGTGAGCTCGGGAAAGAAACAGGGTTTTACCGCATTCGTGGCGCCCTGGAGGACTGAAAGCTCTTTGTGAGCGTTTAGTATCTCTGGGAATCAGCCTTACGTTCTGCTGAACACCAATTAGTGGCCCATAGTAGCCGCCGCCTGATTTCCTGATTGGGTCAAACGTCGGTCTATCCCGCCTCGAACCCGCCCAGTGTCGGTCGATTTTTTGCGCCTTTAGCACTGAAAATGTCCAAGGTCAGTACTTTATTTGAATTTATGTTCAGTTTACCATAATAGACCCAGATAACGACTGTTTGGTCCGCTACCTTATTTCGGGCTGTATGTTCGACTTTTGCGGTACCTGAAGCTGGGATGAACAACATGAAAAATGAGCCTGAGGATTCAAGACACAGACGTGCCTCTCTGTTCTGTTTTCGACAGCTCCTTGTCCGTCAGAGCTTCTGAGCGCAAGGTCAGAGTCCCCCTTTTGCCCGTCGACGGATGCTGGGCAGTCCTAGTTTTCGTCCATTGAAATCTGGGTGCTTTTCCAGCCGGTGTCGGATTTGCAAGGCATTGCACAATGTCGAGTGTGCTGGCGACTTTGAGACCCTTTCGAACATCCCGGATTTGGATTGGAATTTCAATATGGACTCAGGAGCGAATAGTCACCCTTTCCTGTGAAGGTAAGCTGGAGAGATTCGAGTGGCTCAGCAGGGATTCGAGTGGCTCAGCGATAAAGCAGATTAGAAGCGGGTGAGAAAAGGACTACCAAATCAAGGGAACCAAACTCGATATTGTTTTGCACCATCTGGTGAATAATTTGCTCTCTCTTCAAGGCTTGACTTGTAGCTGATTAACGTCCCAGGTCTTCAGCGAACAACAAGCATATGGAGTGGGTCGTCGAGGCTCTCGACCGCTGTCAATTGCTCCTCGACACTCACCGATTCATGCACCGCAACCTCATGCGATTTTTATACCGCAGCTTGGCTCTTCCCTCGACCTGACTCAGTATCTGTCTATGCAGCAGCCGATATCGGTCTTTCGCTTTGTGGGTCTAGAGAAACCAAGAAACCCAGTAAAGTGCAAAACGCTTCTTTCTTCCATCCTCGGGCCATTCTTATATTTTTTGTTGGTGTACGGGGCGGCAGATAGCGCCTTACCGCTCTAGGCCATGGTCTCGATATCAACGATTGTCTCGGAGACCTGGCCTTATCCAATTCACTTTTAATAGCACAGATTCTTTCGTGCCAGCTGTCCATCTTCTTTCATAGAGCCAAACCACCATCTTATCGACTCGCTCTCCCTCTACGCTGTATTGAACACTGGATCGATGGCATGGGCTCGAAGGATAGAGAGAATGATGAAGCAGGACAAGACCAGGACCGTCGACGAAACCCCAACAGGTTAGTCGTGCATGAATTTTTATCCTCGGTTGGAGCTCACTGTGATGCTCGTGAGCAGTCCGAACCCAAGGGCAGAGCTGCAATCTTCAAAACGTGTTTCTTGGGCAACGCGAAGAAACTCAATCATCTTGCACCAAGTCTGGTCTTCCCAATCTACTTTTTCAAACCATAGTCGATCATCGATCCTACAGTGTCTTTGAATAGAATGCATCGATACCCTCTGCCCAGTTACCTCTTTTGCCATGATTTCTCGCCCACGACTCACATTCCTCCTTCTGGTGTCACTCTCGCTCTCATCGTATCACTGGCCCCCAGATTCCCGGACATCGGCGTATGTGGACTGGAGAACCTACTTGCTCCTGAAGCCGACTCTTATCAATGCTCGCAGGTCCTGGTACTTGAAAGGGAGGCTGTCTTTACCGATCAGTTTGGATACCCAGGATTAAGCCGATTTCTTCCAACACCCCATGGTTCAAGAAATAGGTAGAGTATGCTGAAAATGTTACTTACCGACGTGAAATTCCCTTGCTACCATGGACTTGAAGGAAAACTGCGTTGGTTTTCCCCGAGAAGTCTGTATATGTGAGCTATGATAGCGACGGAACTTTGGATCTTGCAATGAATTGACGGATCTTGAAGAAGTCATATCAGGATATGTTTGTGGAAGTCGAAGGGTGAGACCAGCTGAGGAATGAGGACGATTCGGGTCTCATCTTATAGTATTTCCGGCGCTAGTTCCAAGTATTTGGAATCCAGGAAGAGCAGCTCCTCATGATGACACGGTGAAATGGGATTCGGTGAAAGCAGAAGAGTATCGAGGTTGGTTGCGAAAGACGATGAGATTGGCTTGCCAATGGACTGTGAATTTCATCTGAGTTACGCTGAGGTCGACAGAGCGCCCTACTCACCAAGGCCGCAAGGGCAAAAGCTATTGACCAGACTTCCATGCAACCAGGTGCTCAGACTTTCAGCAACTCGCCGAACGCGGAAGAATGAATCTCTTACCGTGTAGCAGAGATCCGCGAGGACCACAGAGTTCTTTTTGTGGAAATCAAATGTCCGCGGATGCTCATTGACCAGGGCCCACGAACCAAACTGCCACGCCATGGATACGGCGTTGGTCTCAATTTCAAACCAATGGAACCACGTTGAAGGTATACTTTCACCACCTTGGTGCAGCAGTGACCGGCGGCTTGGTGAGAATATGCAGCCACCCTCGAAAACCCCTTCAATTTTGGTTCAATTCCGTGGTTGAGTGACTCTAAAAAACCTCATTGACGTCTCCAGAGCCGCCATAGCACCTAGTGACGATTATGTCAATCGGAGGACCCGCTCGAGATCGAGCCTCTACGATAAATGCGTCACGTTGGCTGCCGAGCCGCTTGAGACCCCACAGCGGATAACTCGGAGTAAATACCTCTTTTTTAAAATCTGGGTGGTTGCATGGAGCGGCCTCGTGTTGGAATTATTGAGCGGCGAGCTAGCGAAATCACATTCTCCTGGCAGAGGCTTGCAGAGTTGGTTAGACCAAGGGCATGATGGTATAGATAATGCGCAGCTAGCGTCAAACGTTGAAATAGGACTGCCTGGCGGAAAGAAGAAGCATGAGAAAGCGATTGGGTGGTAAGTTTGAAGAGCCACATGCGCCAAACAATTGAAAATTTGGAACTTGAACTTTTTCGTTCCAAGTCCACCAACTGCAGAGTCCAGGCCAGGAAAACATTCCAATCAGATATAATACAGGATTTCGAGAGAGACAGAACTAGTATGCCCCAGGTCGGCGACTCCACGGCGTCAGCGGCTGATTCACCACCACCGGCATGCTGCTCTCAATCTTTGCGGTCAACTGTAGCTTTAATGAATCCAATTTTGCTCCAGAGCTCTCCGCAGCCCAAAGAGAAACAGCCAGAGTGTTTGGACCATTGTAATTGAGAATTCCTTGCGCTAGGATGTCGATGAGCAAAGACTTGATGATAGAACAAAGCACTCACGGACTGGGAAACTGGTCTGGGGACCAATATGGTTGACTGAAGAAGGGAGATGAGGGTCCGAATACAATGTGAACCAAACAACGAACCGTATTTGCCGAACTGGTATCCGTTTACATAGAGCTAGGGAACTTTCAGCATTGGAAAACCTTAACAAACGAGATGTTACTTGAGATCTGAATTGGGAAATGACAGTCGAGTTGGTCAACACGAGTGCTAAAGGATAATCGACTCCCTTCGGTATGTTGAGGTCAAAGGTTGTCCTATAAACCCATTTATATCGAGGTGAAATGCGCCACCCAGCGACATACCTGTAGAAGGAAATTCCAGCATGAGAAATGCCATCAGTCGGTTTACCGACCGCCCAACTGGCATCGTTAAAGCCAGGAAGATGCCATCCTATGGAGACAATAAGTAAAGTCGACATTTCGACCACAAGGCCTCACCTTGACGTTCCCCAAACAAACCGCCTTCATTCAAGGGCCCTCGAGTGGTATCGATATAATCTTCGCCTCCCAAATTGCCCGTAACCTTCCAGGTAGAGACGGTTGTACTGTTACTCCCCACGAACGAATAGCTCAGTATTCCTCTCGGATTCTTGAAGAAATCCTGAGCCGAAGTCCAATTTTCCTCCAATCCCATATGATCCTGAACAATGGTCAAAATATGATTCGATCCTTTCGTCAGAACTTGGGCGAATGCAAAAGTTCCTTCAAAATCGGCATGGGCTGGGTCTCCAGCAAAAGAGCCAATGAAAGTGCTATCAAGCCAGACCGAGTAGCCAAAGGCAGAGCCGCCCCACATGTTGACTGTAAAAGCAGTTTCGGTTCCGGTCGCATTGAAATGAGCGCGCCATAAGATGTTTCCGGTGTGGAATCCATAATCGCTGGCATAGAGCACCACTGGAGTACTATGAGCTACAGGACTGACGGTGGTGCTATGGTTGGCCAGAGGCCAGAGAGCGTCAGAATAAGTCGGTTTGATTTCAGGAAGACTGTCGGTTGTTTTCTACATCACCGTCAAAAGATGGCAACCATTAGATGCTGGCTAAACTTACCCAAGTTAGTCGAGCTAGGTCAGGGAGTGAAACTGCAGGTAATGTCACTTTTTTCTCCGCAAGCAAAGTCCCGTAAGATGTCTTGGAGATCTGAAGGGAGGCGCCGTTGAACGTGACAGACTTGGAAACTGCAGCAGGAGCGATGATCTCAAAGCTACTCGTCGCATTGAGATCACCTGTGAGCGCGAGACTGCTTCCAGAAGTTGTCGCACTTCTCAGCAGGTAGCCGCCTTTCACCAAGATGGGACTGTCAATGCTGAATTGCGCAAATGCACCTGAAACAGGTGGATGAAGGACCCAGAAGTCGTAGGCGGTCTCGCGATCTAATGAAGTTATGAATATCGCACTCGAAGTGACAATCATTGAGCTCACCGACGATATATAGAACAATGCTCGGTCCAACTTGAACGACAGTCTGGCCAGAAGTTGTATACTGAAGGACCAATGAATTTCCGGAGAGCGTAGTCTGTTTCAAAACTCCATGACCAGAAACTACGGATGCCTTGGGAGCTGCACCAGTGAATTTGATCGCAGTTTCGTGCAACTCTCCCGAGCTTCCGTAGAGCACAATGATGTCTCGGTTATCGATAGTCGCCCTACAAATCGAGTGAGCAAATGTTGATATATCAGAGAACTAAAGAGTTACCATGTCATGATCTCCCCGGTCGAGTAGAGCAAAGTGGTCTTTCCAGCCTGGTAGTCCACAACATGGATTTTCGAGTCTCGACCATTGAGGGTAAGTTCAGCATTTCCAATGCTAGGAATAGTGATGTTGCCGATGCTCGTCGGAACAGTCAGCTTGTAAGTCTGCACCGCGAACGATGATGCGTCGGTTTGACTGTGAAAAACGACATTTTAGCATGAATCAAAAGAATAATAGGAAACGAACCGAACAACATAAAACCCAGTTTGATTCCCAACGACATCCAGAACTTGAGTTGTCGTCAGTGCCATATTGCCGGTGAAGGATCCCTGTGCCGCTCCATTATTCATCGGTCTCGTCGTGAGAAAAGCCGGGGAGACAGCTCGGAAGTTGGCTTGCAGTTTGAGCTCATAGTACTTTTCCCGTAAGGTCCTATCCTCTGCCAGCGATGCGCCGTAGTCGTACGACGAGTAACCACCAGGATGAGAGATGCCACCTGAATACCATAAGCCATATTATTGCTTTTTAAAAAGAAGTTTACCCCAGTTCGTCCCTCCAAAGATCATATAGAGGTTAAAAACAGTAGTCGACATTGCGAACTGGGCTTTGTAGAACACTGAAGCAAAGCCATGAGTCCAACGCGACCGGAATACAAGTGCGTGTATACCTCGCTCAAACTCAGGACCTAAACGAGCAGCGCATGCTTCATAACCGGCTCCTCCCCTGTAGGATCTGTAAGTATAGCGGGATTCCAACAAAGAAGGAAGTCACCAAGGATCAAAGGCTCCTGCTTGGAACTCGTATACCGCATTTAATGTTTGTGGATTGATCGACATATGTGAGGCCCATAACCACCTATTCGAAAAGTTGGACATAAAGCAGAGCTGAAAGGAGGAAGACCTGCTCTGGAACTGCATCAGAAGCCCAGACGTCTGAATTGAAGCAATCAAAGCCGTTTGGGTAAGAATCGTAGCCTGTTCATGGTCAGCAACATGTCGTTTTGAGGAAAAGGTGCCAACCATAGATGTCAACGCTTGTAAAATGTCCTCCAGGCCAAGCATCGTTGGTCGTAATAGGGACAGTAATCCCCGCAGCACGCTGAATTTGGTCAATTCAGCGGTTCAAGTCTAAAAGTAAAAGACATTACCAAGTCGGCCATCAGGCGATTTTCATATGCGAAATCCTCTGAGAAGCCTTCTTGCCATCCACTGTATTCGTTTTCGGCCTGTAATGCATTGAATAGACATCCGGGGCGAGCATTGCGAGCTCACCTGAACAAGGATGACCGGACCGCCATTAGTGATCTGATTCTTCGCGATCACATTTCCGACAGCCTTGATGTACGCTTGGTATGCTTCGACATATGTCGCATTGTCTGTTCGCCATAGGCCTGACAAAATAGAGAGATTGGAAACGAAGACATCGTGAACGTTGACCAGTATTACCTGGAGTGCGAGTTCCCCAGCCTGGAAAACCTCCACCACTTGTCTCGGCATTGATGTATGGGCTAGATAGACGCTATGAGACGAACAGGATCTGAAAAAGGTAATCTGCCTACCCAGGTCTTGCAATGAGATACAAGCCAGCTTTCATTGCAGCGTCGAAGAAGGGTTGCAAGTCGCGGAATCCTTCAAACGACACGGTCCCTTGCTTCGGCTCGAGGATACCCCAAAAGACGTAGAACGAGACTGCGTTGAAACCCATGGCTCTACCAGCAACAATTAGCGCAGTTTAACAAGGGATGAATAACATTACACACTTGACTTTCTGGAATACATCGAGATGTAGACTTTGAACTGGCATACGATATGGGTGGACCTCTCCGCTGAATATTCCCAAACGTTTTCCATTCAACAAGAGCGAGTATTGGTCCCAAGTGACGACATTTTGCAGTCCATCTGTCTGCGACTGACGAGGAAAGTTGACGCCTCTGGGGACATTGTTACGCGTACCGCCAGCTGAAACCAGCAAGGTAAGATACGCAAGGACAGAGAGCAACATGTCGACTTGCCAGAATGAACCGCCGGAATGGCCTTTTATTCTGTCATGCGTGCCCAGGTCAGAGATATGTAATCCGAGATTCCATGGTTCGAAAGGACCTCTTTGAGTGATGATTCTCTGATTTTCTGAATCAGAATGCTGGTAGATTGCTCTGTACCGGACCTACCTCTGAAAAACCTCCGGACCGACGAGGATCGTGACTGCCACCTGCTCATGTTAAGAGAGTTGTCGAGAAACTCTGCTCTACGGTATCCGAGAAATCTCCGCTTCAGTGGCGAGCAATGCACGGCTGAAGAAGTCGAGATCATCAGACTGGTTGACTCCGGGAGTAGAAATCCACGAAATTCTCGAACTAAGGAACTTGGAAAAGTCGCACACAGGTCTGGACTTTGGAATAGAGCCGCAGAGTGAGCGCTAGTGAGCTCGAGGTCGTCGTTCACCAAGACCAGAGCGGATGTCACGTGGTACTTAGACCGCGCCGCGTAGGGCGGCGTAGCCGGGCAGGCTCGCAATCAGTCGCGTTCGCAAGGTCTACTTCTTTTGGTTTGATCGGCCATAGCATAGTTCAGCAAGTTTTTGCCCTGTTTCAATCTGGCCAACCCCAGAATTCGCATTTCGCTCTTTTTGCCGTCGACATCTTTCTATTTAGCGACGAAATTGAATGTCCATCTTCGACAGTACGACGGATCCATGGAAAGCTATATGTTGGCATTTTAGCGCTATTGTCTCATTATATGCCGCACTGCTGTTTATCTTCATCCCGAAGAGAGCTCCCGACCAGTCCCTGTTCGGTTTATAGGATCCCCAGAAAAACCACAACGAGGCTCCCTGATTCCGCTGGTAAACTCTAATGTCGCGCATCGATGGCGAGGCCTGGAAGATGTGTAGCGCAAGCCATCGAATCCTGGAAGCAACTTCATCAAATGTCTCGTCCGAGAGCTCTCGTTGCAGCGGTATCAGCAGCGGTGTCCAAACCAAGCCAAGCTGGGCCGTCAGACCCAAATCGAGCACCCGGAGGTTTGGAAAATGTTTCGAGATCGATGAAATGAAGGAATCCTAGAAAAAAAAGTTGAAAATTGAGCATATCACGATGTTTATGGCGCTCACAACATGTATGGGAGAACTGGCATGGGAGCTGAGCTGAAGAGACACGAGTTGGGGAAACATCGTAGCTGCCAGAGCCAGAGATTCTATCAAAGACGAAGTCACTGTGAGACCCAATTCAGTAGCCTCCCAGCGATCGAGGCCCTTCTTGGAGCAAGATTTCTTTGGCGACAGAGCTAGCTCATTCAGAGACATTGCAACGCCGAGAGAATGTGCTTCGACAGCATCGAGGAATGATGATATGTGAGATTGAAGGATATTGCACTGTTCCCACCTGGAACCAAAGACGTTGATTTTCGTCAGGCTTGGATTATGTGCAACCAGAGCATCCAACTGATCGTCATTGATTATCCTAGGCTCATATACAGAGAATTCCCGAAGATTATGGATTTTTGTCTCTATGGGTAGCATATAGTCCTTATCAATGAAGAGGGACAGGACACGTATATTGCGCTTCTGAACAACTGAAAGATCTATGCTGTCATTGGTTTCAGGTGGAAAGTGAAGCAGGAGTTTTTCGAGGTCGAGTGGAGAGTCCGGAAGTGGCCCATCGAATGGAAGAGAGCTGATCACAGCGGTTTTGAGGGTTGGATGATTTTGTATCGCAGTAATAAGGGCCGAGGTCATACGAAACACATCGCCAAACTCTAGCCACACAAGTGAATTGAGACGTGGAAGAAGTCGGAGAAGTGCTTCGTGTACAGTGTGAGATCGGGTTTCCTCTTGACCAAGCTCCTCGATATCGAGAATTCTGTTATGCAGAATGAGTAAGCCTTTACTCTCGAGCATCCACCACGAACCTGATGAAACTGGTAAAAGTGGAGTTGGACAGACATTCTCTCTCGAGTTTCTCCAGCTCCTCCAGGCTTTCGCATCTGAGATATGAGAAGACAAATGGGCGACAGATTCGTCTGAACTGGTGGTTCACGAAGGAGAGCGCAAATATGTCGCTAGAAACATGGTGATAGAGCGATTTAGGATATGCTTTGTGTTCATAGTCGGCGTCGTCGACTAGAAAAAGGACGATTTGGTGAAGGAGCTCTTCTGGGAAGCCCAGGAGAGATATCGACATGGTGAGCAGGCAAGGCCACTGAATTGACACGTGCATTTTTGTCTCTTCAACCGCGTCACAGCCTAAGAATCGACCCAGAACGACGACCACCGACGGAAACCATCATTTCCATGTCTCAAACCAGCCGCACTGTTGCGCTTCAGGATGCCAATTAGGGAAAGCTATTCATGATCAACTAGCGACATAAATTATGCGACGCAGCGATTTCTTGACAATTTCTTCCACAATTCTGGACCTGACCTTTCAGTATCGAGACTAGCTCATCCAGACTAGCCCTCGTAAGCTCCGTCAGCTTCATGAATCTGTGCGACGCTTATTTTGTCGACAGCCACCAAGAAACGACTGGTTCTGGTAGATTGCGAATTTAACTGGACTGGGTCCTTGGCTTCAAGATGTGGCCATTTCTTCACATACGGATTTCGCGTCGACCCTGCAATTCCCTCCGATGCGCAATCGTTTCTCCTTGCAATGCCTTCCACCATGGGCCCTCAGTTACACCGATCGACCTCTGCGGTTCCACGTTGGACCTGCGACGAACCTGATGCCGGCAACTAGTTACTAATTTCTATCAGAAACACGACCAGCCGGGTGACGAGGTGCAAAGCAGCTGTGAGTTCGAGTGCTTCCTTAGCCCTCAGGCATCAATGTTTTTCGGTAAGCCTTCCATGACAGGGCTGTAAAATGAACCTCACTTTCTTTTCGTTGTACAGCAATCAGTCCTCTCGAGGCCAGGTTGATTCGGTGATAATCGACACCACATATCGGACCGATTAGCTAGCAGACGAAGTGGTCAGTCCCAGATTGATGAGATTAAAAGACATGTTGGTCGATGCTGGTGCGTTTCTAAACTTTTTGCCCTTCGATGTTCTCTGATTTCCGTCATTTTCTTCAGTTGATGAATATAGCCATCCTTGGCAGCTTCATGCACTGGATGGAGTCAAGTTGACTCGATTCCCTTGCTGTCTTCCAACTAATCTGTGATCCAGGATCATCATCCAGCTCTATCACCTGGAACGAATTGACGATGTTCCTGCAAAATATATGTTGGTCTCTGATCTCAATCATTCTACAGTGCATGCGAATCAAAAATTCTCCGCTGTACTATCCGTTGTTGCATATCTACCAATCTTTCATGCTGGATGCCTCGAGATTGTGCCCCGATTCTTCGCCGCTCGCTTGTGGCTGTTCGAGATTGCTTGCTGCGCCCTTTTTCTAGAATTTCTGGTTCTTCTTCCTTCGATCTGAAACAATTTTTTTTGCAAAATCCCAGAGTACATACAGTAAATCGTGTCTATCGTCAGTGTTTTTGCCCACTATTCTGTACCAAGCAAGTACAAACTTGCCCACGCCAAACACTTGGGTGAGCTTGGTGAAAGCAGTGCTCTCAGCTCACCATCATCTCGAGCTGCTCTTCAGTTGACCTGTTATTTGAATCCCGAATTGTTCTCATCGGTATGGTTTCTCCTGCTCTAGAAGACGACAGGCACCAACTTCCTCTACAGACGACATGGCGACAACTCAGCACGAAGACTTTATAAAGAGAATGAAAGCAGATGGCTTCTCTGCTGCCACAATTGAGGAATTCATTCACAAGACAACTCATGTCAACTTGAAAATCGGAGACCAAGTCAGACTCCAAAGTCTCATAGTAGACGCTTTGCAACGGGCCTCCGATGTTAACTCGACCCAACCATTTCCATTGTGTCTCAGTTCATTCATTCAAGCGCTCGAGCTCTTCATTTTTCCGGGCGTCTTCAATCTCGAATCCAATAATAGCTTCGAAGTGCGCCGCAATACACAGAAAGCATACTTGACAGCCGTCACCGACTTTCTTACATCCTACAAATCAGACGATCACATCCAGAGCATCGTCCAAGAGTGGGAGCCATGTCGCTGCGATACAACAGACTCTGTGGTTCAGCAATGCCACATGTCTTCGAAGCCAGCGGTCATCTGGATGGCCATCGACGGAATGATCATGGATCTTTCTAGAGTCATGGTCAATGTGATGGAAATGCGGGAATCCCAGCTGGATACCAGAGAACAATGGCCTTCTCCTTCTCAAGTTCTGCTTCACGGTGACGCGGCTGAAGCAGTAGCAGCAGCAAATCAATGGCTGCAACGAACTACCATATCTTCCGCTGTCTTCATCTACCTCGCTGTTCTCTGCGAACTCGTTCCATCTACATTCACTCGAGCTCTTCTTCTCAACCAAGATTTGCTTGATCGGGCCACATTCCACTTCGAAGAAATGGTTCATCATGCCCAATATCCCGAAATCGATCGAGGGTATATTGACCTCGCCTCAGATCTAGACGAAAATATCTCCATCTTATCAGGCTTCTGGTTTTTCCAGGCAGTCATTAGAACTCGACACTCATCCGTCCAAATGATCTGTCTCGCTCCATTTGCACTTCGCATCTATGAGACACTTCTTGCACTTCACTCAATTCTCCCGAATCGCCTTGGAGAACTCAATAATGCAGTCATTTCAGTGGCATTCATGTTCTATGTTCTCATTCCTGATGAGATTCAGCCTCCCGTCATGCATCCTGCTCTCAGGAGCCCATTTTCCTACGTCTATGCACGGCTCATTCACCCTCCGCTGCCCGGAATCTGTATGAATCCAGGTTGCCAGCTCGCAGCGTCTCACAGGTGCTCTGGATGCCATGTGACATGTTATTGCACTGCAGAGTGTCAACGAGCTGCCTGGAAGATATCTACGGCTCCTCACAGTCGAATTTGCAAATCTTTGCAACGTTTCGTGCCTCTTCTGACTGGGGAAGATGGCGTCGCTGTGACACGAGAACAATATGAAGCTCGGGCCACCGCTTCTGGAATTGAGTTCGATGAAGGCGTAATGTTGTTGAACAAGTTGAAGGATCTTGACGCTGCATTGGGTGTTTGATGTAAGTCATCCATTCCTCTCGATCTCAGTGTTTGATCAAGAAATTCCAGGTCCACAGGAAATAAACGTTCATCGATATAAGAAATGGGTGTTCCGAACCAGTCTCCACTTTTTTTTCGTTCCATTGTATGTGTACACAAGTAGAGTTTCAAGGATCGATATGAACATGTCTGATATCTCCAACCTGTTCTCTGTAACTGCAAGTCCGACGATGTCGGTCAGCGCAGAAAGTGGCGAGCGCCACAATTTCAAATTATTCCAATCACCGAGTTCGCTGATTTTGGCTTGGCTGGGGCAACGTTCAAAGCAAAAATGAAGTCTTACATAACAACTTCAAGTCTTTGAGGGCTTAGATGCGGACATTCAAGGATATTAAAAGTGAATATTTCATCTTATCCATGTGCGGAGGTCCCATGACACAACTATCTTGCCTCTTTCAAAAGCCCAAGCAAGCTCGGAGTGTTCCTAAGCCACAGTGAGCTGATTCTCGACATCGAGACATTGCTTGACCCTGACAGCAAGTTCCTGGCCAGTGAGCTACGCGAAGATGATGATGAATTCGTTTGCATTCCGGGCCCGAAGCGGCCCATGTAGCTTTACATGTGGTCTTGTACAATACGCAGTCCTCGTCTTATCCAGTATCCCTCTAAACTATAGTAAACTAATGTAAAGTAGGGAATGAGAAAGAGTTACGAGCCAGCTTTGTCCGTCGTGAGCTATCGCGGCTGTAGTGTCATATACATTTGTGTTCGATTCAGGTTCTGTGGCTGGTCGGTATGTAACGAGAGTTGGTGACCATAATTGTCGTTGTTGCTGGATGGATTGTCATGGTTGAGATCAGGGAAGAGCTACGCGAAACTGTTATTCGCCTTCACACAAGTATCTCGTAGCCTTCATTTTTTTTTTTCCCTCCACAAAGTCATTCTCAGCGACAGAGACATTCTGGAGAACGCCGCGCTCCATTTCGGGGGCGCAGATGAACGTTTTGGAAACTATCAAGACTTCGAACGTCGGACGTTGAAAATTTACTACAAGACTCATGTGGCACTTCAATCGATAAAGCTCAAAATTCAAGTCAGTCTACTATGTAGGCTTGTTCGTTGCGTACTGGTGTCACGGCTGTATACTTCAAACTAGTAAGAAAACTTGTTGAGATGCATATGTCTAAGGAACTGAAATGCCATCGTCACTTTATACTGCAACTATAATACGACGAAACCGGAGAAACGTGTCTGCTCGCCACTCTTCTTTTCCATTACAGAGCTCACTAGCTTCATCCCGACGATAGCCCCAAACCAATCCCTCTTCACCTGATAGGAGCCGCTGATATACCACGGTGGAGGTCGCAGACTGTTGTCCCAGCTGGAGAACTCGATATCAAAGTGTGTCACCGACGGCGAAGCTAGGAAGATCTGCCAAGCGAACCAAGCAAGTCTGGAAGCAAAATCCGCGCAAGGTTTGTCTGAGAGTTCTCGTAGTAGCGGTATGAGCAGCGGGGTCCAGATCAAGGACTCTGGTTGCGGGTGTAAATCAAGCATCTGAAGGTTGCGAAGATGCTTTGACATCAATACCAGAAAGGAATCCTAGAACAATGTTCAGAAATTGAGTAGATATCGAGATTATCCTGGCGCTCACGACGTGTATGGGAGAACAAAAAGAGAGATCGAGAGAGACAAGGTTGGGGAACATTGTGGACACCAAAGGGAGCGATGCCTGCAGGGATGGAGTCACTTCGAGATCCAGTCTAGTCACTTCCCATCCGTTAAGTCCCTTCTTGTCAGAGCTTAATTCGATAGGCGACAACGTGAAACAGATTCTTTCACCAAGGGAATATGGCTCGATGCCCTTGAGGAATGATGATAGGCGAGGCTGGAAGAAATTGCAACCTAAAAGGGAAGTGCAGACGGTGATTTCCGTCAGGCTCGGGTGAGCGGCAACAAGTGCATGAATTTGCTCCAGATGTTGTTCGGTGGTGGTATTCAAAGATTCATCGATATTGAGGCAGCGAAGATTGGGTATTTTTGTCTCCACGGCTGGTATGCAGTTGGTAAAAACGGATAAGCATATGACGCTTATATTGCAACGCTGAACAATAGAAAATTCGTCGCCATTGGCGCGCGCCCCGTACCAGTACGGGCTAAGCGAGTGAAGCAGGAGTTTTTCGAGTTTGGCTGGAGACTGGGGAAGCACCGGTAAATCCCTCATTCGGATAGCGGCAGTTCTGAGGGTTGGATGCTCTTCAATGGCGGGGACGAGGGTGGCGCTGAGCTCGGTATGGCCAAGATCTAGCCATACAAGTGATTTTAGTCGGGGAAGAAGTCGCAGAAGCGATTCTTCTGTGATGGTATCATTACCGGCGGGCGGGCCATAAGTAGCGACGTGGAGAATTCTGTGACAATGAATATAGCCTTCAAGAGGCTTGCCCGAGCTTTAATAATGTCACTGACCTGACGAACCCGGTAAAAGCGGAATCAGATAGACATTCTCTCTCCAGCTTGGACAGCTCCTCCAGGTCTTTGCATTCGATGTAGGAGAAGAGAAAAGGAAAACAAATTCGTCGAAACTGGTGGTTCACCAGAGAGAGCATCGATATGTCACTGGAAACGTGATGGTAAAGAGAAGCGGGATAAGAGTAACACTGATAGTCGGAATCATCGAGTAGAAAAACGACAATCCGGTTAACGAGCTCCTCAGGGAACCCCAGCAAAGATATAGACATGGTTTAGAATTATCACGTGCCACTGCAAGTCTCATTCGACGTCGACGGATTTCTTTGGCCAGGAGCTGCACTGACGTGGAATCTCTCCTCACCGAAATAATGCCTTGCCACCAAGGAGCTACACTGTAATACAACGACCAGCGAAACCTAGCTGCAGCAGATTTCCCAAGGCTGGAGCGTCTACAAACATTGACTACGGCTCTCATTTGCCTATCGATGCTGAACGAGTAGTCCTCTAGCATCCTATCGGTCATATCTTTTTACCTTTTTGTGGGGCAGCTCTGACTGGACCCTTCAGGGTCCGTAGGTCATTTGCGACCAATGTCCCAATGTCTCGGACCGACTCGCCGACTCGTTTTCAAGCGACTTGGAACTCTTTTTCACCTTCAATCCGAGGACATTCAGATACTCCACCCATCGGCACTGCTTCTATCATCACCAAAATTCTTTATCCACATCTTGCGAAAGATTCCAGAATCCATTACCCGTTTTCCGCCAACAATCCAGTCCTTCCCAGCGGATATGAAGGTGACATGGCCATTTGAACCACATCGACCAGGTTAGTCATCGGGGGCCCTGATGTTAGCAAGGCCGTTGATTTCCAAAAAGGTGCGTGTTCTTTTTTGACCTTATCAGTCTCGTTCCGATGCTCAAATCCAGGTCAAGACTACATTTCCCTGCTACAATACGGCCTGGGGTCAGTCGGACAGCCGACGATGTCTTCCTCGACTGTCAATTCAACTCGGACATGCACTTTGCTGCCAGCAAAAATCCTTTTTCCCGTTGTGCGTATCTTTCGCTCGTGATTCTTGTTGCGGATGCTCATATGAAGCTTCCAGGACGACTTGGTGAACCATTTACGACCGGCGCCTCTTGTAATTGGCCCAGATGGGAATACTGTACCAGTGTTGTTTCGACAAATGCAATGGGATCGTTTTTATACGAGACAACAGCTATTTGGCTGATATGTCTTCCCTGTTTCAGCGAAGAGTTTGTGAACCGTTGTAAAAAGGTCTGTTGGAACTTGCATCAGGTTTGTCTTGCGGTCGTCAGTCAAGTACGGCATTTCTACAGTCTTCCTGAGAACCGAGATGACAAATCTACTCACCAGTTGAGATTTTATAGAATTTTGACGCGTCTCTGCACATTGCAAATGTCTCGGACCTTGACAGGGTGACTTGATCTGCTTTGAAAGGACACGTGTTTCGCGTTTTCTTTCTTTCACGCCCTTTTCCAGGCTCGGTCCTCCTTCGAGGATAACGATGCATCATGGATATTGCGAATCGGATATCTCAGTGCCATCTGAAGATCTCCCAGGAAGCCAGGGCCCTTCTGGCGCCACAATTTTCACCAGGGATGTGGACTATTATTTCGTCGATGTCATCTTTTGTGGTATGCATCGATTTCTCTGCAGATTTCTTACAGAATGATTGTACTTTTCAGTCGACAACAAGTTGTTCAAGGTTCCACGCCACCGCTTTGAACAGGAATCCCAAATCTTTCGGGACATGTTCAAAGTTCCTTCGGGTGATAATCGTCCAGATGGCATGTCTGACGAACAGCCTCTGCATCTGACTGGGATATCGAGAGCGCACTTTCAATCGCTTCTAAAAGTGCTTTATCCACGGCAAGTACCACTGTCATTCTGGGCGCGAAAGGGCCTAACAAAGGAAACCAACAGATCTTTCAACGTGGTCGAAGTCCGACCTACTCTGTCAGTTGAAGAGTGGGTCGGAGCTCTACATCTCGCTACAATGTGGGATATGGCACGAATTCGAAAATTCGTCATTCTGTCGCTGAACCAGTTCAAACCGCTACTCGATGCAGCCACTGGCAGCAGAGCCGCTTTGGGCAAGCAATACAACGTCGAGCAATGGTATTTCGCTGGTCTTGTCGAGCTTGTCAAACGAGCCAAGCATATAGAGCTGACAGAGGCAAATATACTCGGGATCGAGACGGTTCTGAAGATCACCGAGTTACGAGAGCGGTGCCGTGTTGCTTCTCCTCCTCTTCAGAGTGTCAGTCGGGCGAACCAGAATAGCCGCGATCGTCATGGCCGTGATGAGGACGACGATTACTACAGAGGAACTGGCGCAAGCAATTCCAACTTTGCTTCTCTTGTGAAGCAGACCATGTACGTGAAAGAAGTCAAAGAATCCAAGCATGACCGCTGGGAGCTCAAAGCAGCACGAGGGGCTGTAGAGAATTTGGACGAAGTAATCCATTCGGCGGTCAAAAGTGCTTTCAAGATCTCCGACTAGTTTGTATCTACTGGACCTACTTCTATATTCCGTCTTGATATGTCTGATCTAAGCGTGTTCCATCTCTAAAACGATCATCAAGTCGGATCGCAGTCTAGCTACGGCTACGACACAATAAACAAAGCGAAAATTTCCAGTCTCAGTTTGAGAACAACAAATGAATCAGGCAATACTTATAACAATTAGAACAGACAAGCCAGTAATACCTAGAAAACAGTAGCAGTAATCAAAGTAGCACACTAAAGCAAAGAGAAAGCCAAGCGACTGACGACGACATAGCAAGAAAGTGATTTGGATAAAAAGTCAAAACCAGACCTGTGAGAAAGCATCAGGAGCTGCCAGAGACCAGTGAGCAATACTTGCCTAGTAATAATTTTGCATGTTAAACCAGTAAGAGCGCCTTTTATACATAGGGATATTTGCCCAACGTGCTCGAATGGCGGCATCATGGGCGTAGAACGTGTCTTCCGCGCCCAAGGCAGTGCGAATATTGAATGTACAAACACTCCAGTTGGCGGCGTTGTAAGCTTTGACAGACCACCATGGGACCTTTGTCTACCTCTGCTGGCTCTGGATGAGAACCATGTCCGCTTGGCGGACAGCTGTAGCATAATCAATATCTACTCTAAAGCAGAAAGGACTGCTCACATCACAGCTATTCTTACAACCATGTGTTGCTGTAGAATATTATTGGCGTAGCGCCAAAGGGTGAGAAGCAAAATCTGGTGGGCATCCAGCAGGTGGTCGAGATCTTCGGGGATGTTCTTGTGGATGTGAGTCAGGGTGGTCTGCATGCTTGACTTATTTCTGATGGTTTTTGAGCAAGATCAAAGGGGAAAAAGCGGGCAGGAAAATACCGTTCGTTGAATGGTGATGCAAGAATGCTACAAAGAATCAGCCACCATCGTGTAGATATCAAGCAGACTCAAATCCTCACTGACGATGCTCCAAGGAATTTGTGGGTAAACCAGTCCGTCAAAGGAAGGAAGATGAGGTGGGTTGAAGCCAGAAAAGGAATCACTTTAGGTCCGGCCCTACGCCTTAGCACATTCTGCCTCCAGCACCCGACTTTCCGTGAAAACGCGACATTGTCCCTCTAGATTACAGACGAGGGTCGGTAACCCCGAAAGGCCGGCCTTTGAGGATAGCTGTGGTCCCAAAAGCTGTAGCGCGACGAAGAATGAGATCTAAACAGGGTCAAAAAATGTTCAAGGTTGCAGCGGTATGCTTTCATCGCCTTCTTTTTTCTCTTCGAAAAAGTGACCGCCACCGCATCCTCAGCCAGCCTCATGGAAAAGACCACGAAAACCTTGCTTGTTGAACCAAACTTTTCCCTGAAATCTGTCTTTCCCACCTCTATCGCAGCGCGAATGGCACGGAGACGCGTTCGAGGCTTTCTCTAGCCCAGATTCGCTGGTTGCGGTGGTTCGAAGACATGAACATCCTCGGTCGTGGTTTGTGAGCCAGCTCATTCCAAAGTGGCATCGAGTAAACGTGAGACAGGGTATCGAGACCAGATCGAGACGTGAATGGGACGGCTTCAATGATGGTCGAGCGTCTGGCAACGAGTGTCGCCTCAGAGCTGAGCCCCGGCTGCACGTGTTTTTCAGTTTCCGAGCGCAACCATGTCATCGTCAAGCTTACTACCGGAAGAGCTCCTTCACCAGACCGTCGATTCCCTAGTCGACGATTCCGACTATGACTACGAAAGATATCCCAATTCACTGTATCACTATGCCTCCAGCGAGATATTCGCGCTCTCCCTCGTGAACCGCCAGTTCCAACGGATCTGTTTCCCTTATCTCTTCTCATATCAAATGCACCAGCCTGGAAGCGCTCAAGGAGCTCGAACATGAATGCCTATCCAACTCGGCTTTCACTAACTTCATCAGGTCAGTCGGGTCCCGGTTCGAGCAGCAAAGAAGTTGCTGATTTCAATGCGACAGAACTGGATGTTGCTGAGGTCACTCGAGGATTTTCCGACATCATCCAAGAAACGCTTCTACGACTTGTTCCAGCTCTACAGTCTTGGGTGTGGCTTGACTCTACCCAAATCGAACCAACCTTGTCACCGTCATGGAATCACATCGAACCCTTAAAACTGCTATCCTGGAACGCCTGTCACAGCTGAGGCAGTCTCCAGTCAACCTCGAAAAGCTGCTGCTTTACAGGCTTCCGGCGGGCCGTAATAATAACTTCCTCCGTCGAGCCTTTCATTTGTTCAGAGTCGCAATATAGGCGTTGTACGTCTCGACCTCGATCCGAAATCTCTATCCGTGGACCTGGAGACCATGGAAATACGTGGTCTTCGTGAGCTCTCCATTAAAGAGCCTGTGAAGGACATTTACAGGCAAAACTCGAAGCTGGACCAGTTTCATGCTTTTGTTGCCAACCACTCCGACTTGAACGAGCTCACATTCCGCTGTCGTGCGGAGCGACTTCTTTTTCGGCAGACCATACCTATCATCATTCCAAGAAGCTGCTGAAGCGCAATCCCTCCTGGATTGCATAACTTGGCTTATCGCGACGACGACGAGGATGAAATCCAGTTCCAAGACAGGATTCGACCGATGGGAAGTGACTGGACTCAAATTTAGTATCAATTCCTCTGTTGCTGAAACATTAGCTTTGACGGGCACAATGTTTCCCAATATATCGTCTCTTAGGCTCTATTATGCCCCGATACACGCTGTGAGCAGTAAAAGCTCGCTATATTTGCTTTCTAACCGTCTTAGGGCTCCTTGGTCGCCTTTATATTGGCTCATTTTCCAAACCTTCGGGTGCTGGATCTTCCAGCAACCCACTATACCTGGATTTGGACGCCTCTACTGATACCGATGCCAGCCGAATGCTCTGACGAGCCTTTCGACGTGGTTGCTGCCGGTCTACGCTGGCTTGCTTTGCAACTCTTCCAAGCTTCACCTTCGATGCTTAACGTGAAAGCAGTCACGGAGACGAAACTTCCTGACTCGGCGACGATGTGTCATACTTCTGCTTGCTATAGAGCGAGGAGGAACCTCACGACTGCTATCGTCAAGATTGACATCACTAGCACCGTTTTATTTTACGACGGATCGATACGATTCAGACCAGCGAGAACCTACCGAGAATCAGTTCGATTGTAGAAAATATAATCAAATATCTGTGACTCCCAAATTTTAGTTTTGAACCGGGTAATTGATCAAGTGCGAAGCACGTGACTTTGTTAAGCGCGTACGACGCGTTGATAACTTACCAGACGCGTCAAACTATGATAGGACTCTACTAACCATCCCACTGTCAAATATAACGCGTTGGGGTTTGATATCAACAAAAGACTTGTCGCGCCTCCGGTCTTTCAGACTCTGAGTGGCGCAGCTGCATTGTTTGGAAGCAGATATTTCCGAGAAAGGCACTACTTATAAGTAATTCTAACATGGAACGAGTATGGATGACTGACGATTGGATCATGGCCGGCAACTACCGGCAAGTTGACCTTTGTTAAACGGATCAATAGGCGACGGTATCTGTACTGAACAATGGATAATCTTCAATAAGAGATCGAACCTCAAGTCACGAGATATCTCGCTCTCTTCTGCTACCGCCATCGACTAGCTCAAGGTATTAAATATGAGGTCCCAAATTCTTGAACTCACCGAGGTATGTATTCACGCGTTCGTCTCTCAATCTCGTTCTGAATCTCACTCTTCAGACCCTCGAACACCATCCTACATCTTTGTTCGATCTCAACTTTCTTCCATACTGTGCCACGATCGTCAATGACGAATGGGATTACAAGATAGAGGAAGAATGCCATTCACTCTCAGCATATGGCACTCTCCACTACGATGACCTCTTCCCCAAAAAGGAGAGTCGGTTCGTCGTTTCACGGCCTCGTAAGCCCAAGAAGCGTATCGACTGGACCAGCGTCAGTGTAAGCCTCTTAGCCTGCCTTTCCATAATTCCATCACTGACATGGTCTGTAGAAAAATCTCTCCGCCTTTACTGCGGCGCTCCAGTCCCAGACTACGACCCCTGGATCACCCAAGCGTAGCCCCCGAAAAGCCGCTGTTTATAAAGCGCCTAAACAATCCCGACCT
>JARIHS010000157.1:0-75433 GCA_029320655.1 Mycena floridula | reverse complement strand
GGAGCAATAAAATGAACGATCACTGCTTGATAAGATCAAAGATTTATTTGAAATCACCTGATTTACGTGACGAAAATGGGGACCGAATAACGGACGAGTGTACCATCGATGAAGACCGATAAAATAAGCAGAAAAATAGAACATAAAAGGCTCGGGATAATCGAAAGATTAAGAACCAAGAACCATTATGAACGACTTCATATCGGTCATCGCAGACTCAGACACCGTCTACGAAGAGATGTACGATCTAAAAGGATGCGAAGGTGTCATACTGATCTCCAACATTCTTCCATATCCGCTCGGAAACTTGTCCGGAACTCTATACAATCTGGTTCACCAGGTTCAGTACTCCAAGGAAGTAATCCGATACGATGGAAAAGAATGGAGAGGTGCGAGTTGGTTGGAAAGTTGGATCACTTGGATTGCAGCTGTAGGAGGCAACAAGGAGATGTACAGAGAAGCAAAGCTTTCCCTTACAGCCGATATCAACTCTTACACCGAGGATCTTGCGGAAAAATGGATCAAGGGAGAGACATTGTCGATTAGAGACGTGTTCCCGGACCAGGTGAAGCGGACCAAGGAGATCAAATTGAAGTTCGTTCAGGATGACGGTACGGGGAGTCTTCCGGAGATACGAAAGAGAGCAGCGAAGAGCAAGAATTCCTTGATCCACATGTAATGGTAACAGAGGCTTTAACAAGTATCTAAGGACCAGATAAATTGGGATTAAGAAGATATGTTATAATATACATATATGCGAGTCGATATAGCATCGAAGATACGTGACGAAAGGTGTGGCGCGAAGAACAACGCCACGGTTACGAGGTTTACCATGATAACTAAGCGATGGTCAGAAGGAATGACTAAAAACATCAGCAAGGACACGTCATCCAGATGAATAAGCAAGGTTCACGAAGATATGTGTTCAAGCTACGATAGGTGCGGTAAAAACTACCAATTGTAACAAAGACACAAGGCAAACGAACGAGAAATACGACTTTGTAAAAGTTTGTCGCGAGGTGGAAATACGACACGGAAAACACGTGACTTGTATTACCAAAACGGGGCAGATGGTGACACAAGTGCTCCTCGAAGGCATTAAACAAATCACGCGATACACATTCGGAAAATTCAAACTCAAGAGTTGCACAAAATTTCCCGGGACCCGATGATTATTTAACGTCCAGGGGACGACCGTTCGAAATACAAAAATCTTTAAAAATTTTTAAAAATTTTTCTCACCTCGCAAGGCCCCTGACCTCTCGATACCCCAGAACCTCCCAATTCACCAAGTTAATTCCTTTCCATGAAAAACGAGAAGAAGTGCAGCTCGTAAGAACTACACTGGTGGAAAGGGATCACGCATGACGGGACCAGGGAAATTGACGTCAAGCCAAGGAGGAGGAGCGGCGACGGAACCACCTGGTAAGGCAGGCTGGTTCATTGGCTCTCTAGGAAGAGCATTGATTGGTTGATCCGATGATGGTGGCGGTGGAGGCGGCCAGTCCAAGGGGGTCGGATATCCCGTGTTGAGCTGGAGGAGCGAGCAAATCACGAACGAATGTAAAACCATTTGTTCCTGAATGTAATGTAAGACGAAAGGAAAGGAAAGAAGAAAATTGTGAGGCACGTTGGGGACCAAAGGAACCACCCAAGCCTCAGTACCGACGGGAGGGGTCAAGCCAGGGTAACGAGAGAGGTCCTGCAGAGTTTGCGAAGCAAACTCTCGGCAGTGGTACATCTCAGCGCTGTCCTGAAGGCCCAGCTCAGCGAGACGATCGTAATAGGGGACCTGCAAAGTCGCTAAAATTAGCGGAATTGTTAGGTATGGGAAAACAAAAGGGGACGTACCAAAGCCTCGTGAACATTCTCAACGAAAGAGAGAATGTCCGAAGACCGAAGAAAGCCTCTATCATACAGAAAGAGGTGGTCTGTGAGGAACGAGGCGACGTTGTACCCAGTGTCGCAAATCAGGTCAAAATCATCGTGTAAAAAGACATGGGAGCGCGGGGCATCATAATTGTTAGGGAAGCGAACACGAACATATTTGGTTTGGTGAACTGACATGGAATCGTCGGTCGAAGCAGATTGCGAGGTGGTAGCGAGAGGTGGCTGCGACATGAGCGACAAGTCAGAAAAATGCGATGTATGTACACGTGACGTTGATAGGGTCCCTATAAAAACGACCCTATAAATCGGATTAAAGGACCAATCCGACGTCTTTCTGGCTACTATTGGTATCTTATTGTTCACTGCACTAGAGTTGAGCTCCACACTGCTAGTAAGACTTGTACCTATGCGCCGTGGAAACACTAGAACTTGACTCGTCACAGCAAGGGAACTAGCTGCGGTAACGTACGGACGCACCAGGAGAAAGAGGCAAACGCATGCCTCGGTATAACATTGGTTTAACAAGGGTTCCGCGGATCCAAAGAACTGTATATTGTTCGGTTCATAACGACTGGATGGGCTCTGCGATATCGAAGGATGACTTACGAGGAAGCTTACTGATTCCGAGGTAGTCAGCGGGATGAGCAACGATCGCTAGCGCGGCACGGCTCCGAGACGTCGGAACAGGTAGATCAAAATGATCGACGGATATGCGATGACTGATTAAGGACCGAAAGGTTAACTCGATCAGTTTACGGTTTCCGGTAATGAGGTAAAAGAGTGCTGGCTTCTGGTTATGGATCGCAGTGGGTCCGCGCGGTACTTCCTCGGAAAGAAGGAATCTTTTAGTAAAGAAACCAGGTCAATCGAGGAAGTGTTTCGATCGTGACTCATTTGTGTAACAAGCGATCAACGGTCAACATGGGGGCCGAGGGATTGGTTATTATCAAAAGTACTGAACGCGACTAGCTTATGCTATACTTCGCGGAAAGACATCGTTTAAAGACTGACTTCATACACAACAAGTCATAGTCTTATCGGTCGCTAGGGATAGCGCGGGAACCAGCTTTTCCGCGAAGTCTTTCGTCCATCAACTAGGTTCATCATTTTAATGGTTTTCGCGGACACCGAGTAGACTCCACCTTCACGAGGGATGGCATGATAGCTGAGATAGAGGGTGCGCCGGTTTACGAGTTAGTTATTTATCATCAGTTTTGGACAGTATTTAAGTAGCCTGTTTGTACTAAGTAAAGTTAGAGAATCAGTGGCCCGCTACGCTTTAGCGCAGGATCCATCTTGTATGCTCTCTGTGTTGAAACCATAAGATTGTCTGCACTTGTCTCGTCTCGTCTTGTTCTAGTCTCTAGTCTCTAGTCTTGAAGTCCTTGTTTCGGTAACAGGCAAAACCTCTAGTATCTAGTCTCTAGTCTTGTCTTGAAAGTCCTGTTTCTAATAGGCAATACAAACCGTTGGCTTAAAACACCAATAACAAAACCCCCTCCGAGAAACATACTACCCCCGCATCTCGTGCGGAAGTCTACGTACCGCGGAATACGAACTTGCTGCAGAAACTCTGCGCGGAAACTTTCCAAGCTTCCAAGTCTCGTTTGAACTAGTTAACCAACTTGCACAAAGAGGGTATTAAAGAGATATTGTGGTGTGTGTTGGGTGCTCGATTCGTCGCCACTCACTCGTGCCATTTCCGTCCCGTCCGTTAGGATCCCTCACATCTGGAGCCCACCGCGAGGGTTATCAGATTAAATTGAGACCTGTTTGAAGTTTCACAAAGACTTTACCAACACAAGTTCTAAGACTCGGTCTTAGATCTTCGCACCTAAGCTAGTTTGGCTCCAAAACTCAATCCGAAAGGAAAGAGCAGAGAAGTTGAATCAGAGTTTAGACCCGACCCAAACAACCCTGTTCAAGGACCATCCCGTCCGCGGATCGCTTCAGACGTTCCTCGTAGTTCTGGCGAACCAAGTACTTCCAAGAAAGAAGGAAAACATCCGCTCAAGGCACTCGTAGGATCAGAGAAAGATCAGCAAATTGCACAACAAGGATTAAATCGAGCAAATCAAGCGGCTAGACGCGGAACAAACAGTCCAACTCAAAGTCGTAGTCCTTTACGCGGAAATAGTCCTATTCGTTCTCTTACAGAAGAACAAGAACAGAACCTAGACGATAGTTTATCTCGTCTATCCCTAGAGAATCTAAACATTCTCTCAGACTTGCTTAGTTCGAACTCGTTGCCGTTTCAGAACTTAACACCTATACCAACACCGATACCTAGCCCTGTAACAAGTCCTCAGGTTAATAACACCATGACGACTAATGTTTCCAAGAAGGATATGCCTTCTTTCAGAGATCGCAAAGCTCCGCGCTGGGAACGCGACCGTGATGAGAAACGAGACATTCCGCGGTTTATCCGTGAAGTCACTGACCTCCTCGACGGTTGCAAGATCACAGACGAAGACGAGCGATGCAAATGGTTATCAGATTATGTGGATCCACAGACTCGAAGAGAATGGTGCACCTTTGACGGGTATAATACTAATTATGATACCTGGACAAGAGCCATTGTCAAAGACTATTCCCTCGAACTGCATATCGAGAAGGAAGGAAGTTATTCGAAGTTGGATCGAGTCATTAGAGAGACTGGAAAGTTGACGAGCGATGATTTTGGAGAAGTCCAAGATTATAAGCGAGCTTTCCAAGGGGAAGTAGCTACAATGCTAAGCGCAGCAAAGGCCAATGACCAAGACGCGCCGCTTTCAAATAAAGCGATTTGCGAAAGGTGGTTGAAGCCTATGTCCAAAGAGTTTGTCGCGAAGATTGATGAGCGTGTGAGGCTTACTGAGTCAGAAAGGGCCCGCGCTATCAGTTATAAGCCGCGGAGAGCTGATGATCCTTGGGCCTGGAAAGACCTGATCTCGGCTACGATTGAAGTAGCATATCGGCAGCATAATGGAGGAATGAAATCTTTGTACGGCGCAGAATCTGCTGCAGAAAGCCAAGTCATTCACCATAAAACTGACGAGGAATTGCACTCAATCAAGCAAGAGTTGGCGCTACTACAGGATGCCCTCGGGACTCAGAACCGCGAAACTAAGGAATTGCTAGCTGCATTAAAGCAAAACTCTTGGAACACTGCACCGCGTCAGTTTACTCCTCAGCCTAGCCCGATGGCACCTTCTGGATCAGGAGGGGCGATGCGCCAATATGGTGATGATTGCTTCTACTGCTCAGAAACTGGCCACCGGCTGAACGCATGTCCTTCGCGTCAAGACCACATGAATAAGGGCTGGATTAAGCTAGATAGCTCAGGGAAAATGGTATTAACGGATGGAGTCTATATTTCGCGCAATCTGCCTGGTTCTAACCAGAAGGAAAGAGTCGAGATCTGGCACTCTAAGAAAAACAACTTGTTAATGTTTGTTCCCGAGCTCCAAGCGGTCCAAGAACTTAAAGAGGAATTTTGCGCGGAAGATGTTCAGCCGGTGTTGAATCCAACTGTATTCACGCAAGAAATTGGCAAAGTGGTGAAAGCGGAATTGGCTCGATATGGCGAACCTGAGTTTAGGCTCACGCCACGTCCAGTCGAAGGAACCTATCGTCAGCTCTACCAAGCTCCAGTCGCGCAGACCGCTATGGATGAAGAGACACTGGAGCGTTATCGAGTAATCGACGAGTACATTCAGTTTAGTGAAGCGTCGCGGAGAGCCGAGACTAATCGTGGACCAGATAATGCTGGCTCCACGAAAGGTTCGGGTTTTTGAGAAGTTCCGGGAAGGCGACAGGTACCTTGAAACCTAAGCCGCCGGAGAACAGACCAAAAATTCAAGGCGCGGATTCGCCCAACTGGAGAGGTGCTCCGAAATACCCAGAACATCGGATGTTTGTTGATTTGCCTAGACGAGTTCCAAAACCCAAGGAACCTGTTAAGGCACCAGAGATAGTAGAAAAGGTTCACGAACCAGAAACCGAGGAAAGTGAAGAGGAAGCGTTCGAAAGAGAGTTAGACCTACCCTATAGAAAAGTCAAACCTCTACAGAGCGTTCCTGGTCACTTACCGCGGGAAGCTCCATTCGTTGAGCCACAACCAGTACCAAAGGCCCGTGAAGCGATTCCGTGGCCCAAAGTGCAAAGCAAGGCGTCTACCAATAAAGCTTCTCTTCAGGATGCCAAATCGGTAGACACCTTGTTCGACAGAATAATGGCTACCGAGGTACCAGTCAGCGGGAAAGATCTATTAGGCGCTTCACCAGCGTTGGTAGAAAAATTCAAAGTCGCGACAACCAAGAGACGAATGCCAGTTAAGTTTACTTCTGAGCATGGAAGTGTTTTGGTGGTAGAAATGATTGACGGTACGGATGAAGAAATGCCTGAAGAATCGGAGCTTCCGAGGAAACAGGTTAGGTTCGCGGAAGTACCAGTTCAGTCTGAACCAGACGCGGCGACGTTGAAAGAACCTGAGGTTGTCAAAGCTCCAGCACCTCGGGAAGATTCTCAAGATGTTATGGCTTATTTCAAGTCCCAGCTTGGAGAAGAATCTATTAACATAGAGGATTTACCGACTGTGACTTCCTTTGTCCAGGCTACTCCTGAATATGGGCTACCGAGAGGAAGTCTTGTGTGTAGAGATCCGGTACAAGCCTATCTCGCCA
This sequence comes from Mycena floridula, assembly GCA_029320655.1. Taxonomy (NCBI): domain Eukaryota; kingdom Fungi; phylum Basidiomycota; class Agaricomycetes; order Agaricales; family Mycenaceae; genus Mycena; species Mycena floridula. Next base: position 68,879 of record JARIHS010000157.1, on the reverse strand, counting down.
CACTTCCACCGGGAGAAAAACCCAAAGCAGTTTTCGTTGCGCGGGAATCAGCTGGTCTGCGGGCCATCAACCCGTTTATCAACGGTACCGCGCATGAGGAATCTCTATTAGATGCTGGCTCACAAATCGTTTCGATGAGTGAGGATGCAGCTTTGGCCTTGGGAGTATGCTGGGACCCAGATATACAGATTCATATGCAGAGCACCAATAACCAACTCGAAAGGAGTCTGGGTTTGGCTAAGAATGTTCCTTTCCGGGTGGAAGACTTAACAGTCTACCTACAAGTTCATGTTATCAAAGGAGTAGCGTACCGTGTATTGTTGGGAAGGCCTTTTGACATCGTTACAGAAAGTGGGGTACAGAATAAGGCAGACGGCTCACAAGTTATCACCCTTAAATGTCCAAATACCTTAAAACGAGTCGTGGTCCCCACCTTTGAACGCGGAAAGTCTCCCGCGATATTGGCCAGGAACACATCTGACGCGAAAACACCGGTTTTTCACCAAGCCTCGATGAATTGGTTGATGACCAAGGAGAGATAGCTTTGATCATCGATGTTAACGACCAAGATGTGCCGAGCATTACCCATTATGCGAAGCCGAGGCATGGGCATGGATTTAGGAGAGATGAGCTGAGGGACATTTATCTGAATGTCTCAGAAGCTTATGCTCCGCGGACGGATACAGGAGGAACATTGCATGCATATTATCACGGAGTTATTGGAGAAATTGTAGAATCAGTGAAACCATCACGGAACGATTCTACAAGATCTCCGCGGACAATCCTGGAAGAAACCGCACGAGCGAAACAAATTCTGCTCAGTCTCTCGGAAGGTGTACAGCTTTCGCCATCCCTATCGAAGGCACAGCGAGCAGTGTACAACATTCAAGATTGTTGCGATAGGTGTCATAGACCCTTAAGCAAAGCTGATAAGGAATGGATCGCACGGGAAGCCCTGGGATTGAACAATCCTAAGACAGAGTCCGAAAGCACTCAGTCAGCGGGGGACCCGGCTACTTCTGAATCGAAGGAAACAAAAGAGTATCCTGAACCGGTGAATGAAGCTACCAAAAGCGAGAGAACCGCGGTTGGGGAAAGTTCCGAGGTATTGCCTCAGGACAAAGTTGACACTGGTATTAAGGAGACCTTCCTTGGTACGAAGAAGAAGTACAAGAAGGTAGCGGATAAGATCCGACCATTGCTAGCACCATTACCGTTAGGGGCACCTGGTAGTAATATCATACGAAATATTACTGGGGACCCTTTGGCAGGTATGCCAGACTTACCGACCGTGCCGCGGAAGCCTGTTCCAACTGAAGAATATTCTCAGGAGAACATGGACGAAGTAAATAAGGCTCACAAGGGAATGTCTGACTTATGGGAGCAGGAGCAATGGTTGGTTCACGAGACCTATGCCCTACAGCGAAAAGCTTTCGCCTTTCAACCTGCCGAGGGAGGACGCTTCAAAGAAGAATTCTTCCCGCTGGTTGATATGCCAGTCGTGCCTCATATACCTTGGAGAGAGAGGAATATTCCGATCGCTCCTGGAATTTATGATAAAGTATGCGACATCATCAAGAAGAAACTTGAGGATGGAGTATATGAAAGATCAAATTCCGCATACCGATCCAAATGGTTTTGTGTGGTTAAGAAAGACGGATCAAGCCTCAGACTGGTCCATAGTCTGGAACCACTTAACGCGGTTACTATCGCGCATTCCGGTGTGCCTCCCGCGACAGACCAGTTAGCAGAGAAATTTGCAGGACAAGCCTGTGGGGGTATCGCGGATTTGTATGTAGGTTATGATGAACGACTTCTCGCGAAAGGATCCAGGGATTATACTACATTCCAAATGCCTTTCGGTGCCTCAAGATTGGTTACATTACCGATGGGATGGACCAATTCGGTACCAATCTTTCACGATGATGTGACTTATATCTTAAGGGACGAAATACCTGAGTACACCATACCGTATATAGACAACGTTCCGATCCGCGGACTGGCGACAAGGTATGAAGATGGAAAAGGTGGTTTCGAGACTATTCCGGAAAATCCTGGAATACGTCGTTTTGTCTGGGAACATATGCAGAATGTTAATCGCATTCTGCAGCGCATGAAGTATGCAGGTGGCACTTTCTCGGGTAAAAAGAGCGTGTTATGCGCGATGGAATTCGAGGTCGTAGGTCATACTTGCAGCTACGAGGGACGTAAACCTTCAACGGACAGAGTTGGTGTAATTGATCGCTGGGGCGATTGTGAAGACCTGACTGATGTTCGAGCGTTCCTCGGAACATGCGGAGTGTGCAGAATTTTCATTAAGGACTACGCAATGATGTCAGAACCTTTGGTAGATCTGACTCGGCAGGGACGACCTTTCAAATGGGAAGTCCGCGAGAAAGAATCAATGGTGCGGTTGAAACAGGCTATAAAGGACTGCCCCGCGCTAATGCCAATAGACTATGATAATCCGGGAGGCATCTACTTAGTGGTAGACACCTCACATCGCTCAGTTGGTTTCTACTTGTACCAAATTGACAAAAATGGCAGACCAGTGTTTAACAGGTTTTGCTCGATAACCTTGAATCCGCGGGAAAGGAACTTTTCACAACCAAAGAGGGAACTGTTTGGTTTGATGAGAGCTTTGGAAGCGTCGAAGTATTGGCTGTTGGGCGCAAGAAATTTGACTATACAGTCGGATGCCAAGTATATCAAGGGTATGTTGAAGAACCCAGAAGCTGGACCCAATGCTACTATCAATCGTTGGATTGAGAAGGTGTTGATGTTTCAGTTTACCTTAGAACATATCCCAGGCAAGGACTTTGGACCAGATGGCTTGTCTCAAAGAAAAGGGCAAGCTGGGGATGAGGTCTTTGAGAATTCCGAGGAAGATGCTGATCCGTTGCAAAACGTGACGTTTGTCGAGCCGAATGGTGTTGAGCTGCCACTTGAATTTGAAGAATTCAAGGACCAGATTGATACCCGCGGAGGTTTTATCCAGACGGTCCAGTCCTACAAGATGAAGCGACGTGAAGTATCTTATCTAGAGAACTACAACAGAGCAGTCGAGGACTTGGGGTTTGGAATCATGACCGATGCTGATAAGCACCACCGAGCGACGTTGGCACGAGAGCCTCAGGATTTTCAAGAGGAATGTGAACGCCAAGCCGAGGAAATGGATGATTGGAGAGACGCGCAGATCGAGAGAATTATCGCGGAACAGGCAAAGAAAGGGGTGGATCGGTTAGATGCCTTCGTTCAAGCTACCGTGTTAATTCCTGACCTAAAAGAGAAGTATGATCCCGATTATCAGGAGCCATACTTCCTCGGAATACGTACACCGTATGGAGTCGATCAAGATTTGAAGTTACCTTTGGTGAAGCGGTGGCTGAACGACAAGTATTGGATTCCCAAGGAAATGAACGAGAAGCAGTATCAACAGTTTGTTAGATATGCTTCACAGTTCTTCCTCGACAGCAAAGGGTGATTGTACAGAAGGCATGTGGAGGGTCAGCACCAACTGGTAGTCGACCCAGCCCATCGCATGTACATGATGAAAGCCTCGCATGATAGTTTAGGTCACCGCGGAGGTGACGCTACTAAAGCGTTAATAACACAACATTTTTGGTGGCCGGAATTGGATCGGGATGTGCAATACTATGTTAAATCCTGCCATAGATGTCAACTGAGGCGAGCTGCATTATATGTTACGCCACCGGTGGCCACTAGGACCCCCGCGGTATTTCAGGTTTTGCATGCGGACAATATGAAGATGTCTACCAAAAGCAACGGTTATACTTGGATTGCTCATGGGCGAGACGCTCTTTCAGCTTGGCCCGAGGCGAGGCCTCTGCGAGCAGAAAAGGGTAGAGACCTAGGCATATGGTTGTTTGAAGATATCATTTGTCGTTGGGGCTGCTTACAGGAAATTGTGACTGACAATGCTCCGGCATTTAAAGCCGCGGTAGCCTGGATTGAGCAGAAGTACGGGATTAAAGGAATCCAGATATCACCTTACAATTCAAAAGCCAATGGCGCGATTGAAAGGGGTCATTGGGATTTTAGGCAAGCCCTGGTTAAGGCGACGGACGGTGACGTTTCAAAATGGTATTGGTTCTTTCACCATGTACTATGGGCCGAGCGCATCACTACGCGGAGAACTAGAGGTTGCAGTCCGTTTTTCATGCTAACTGGGGCGCACCCGATAACTCCTCTGGATATTGTCGAGGCAACTTGGTTAGTCGAGCCACCCACGGGAATGATGTCGCGGTCTGAGTTAATTGGCGCCAGAGCACAGGCGCTTTCGAAACACCAAGTATTCGTCGAAAGGATGCGCGAAAGGATCGACCAAGAGAAGAGAGCGCAAGTGATCAAACTTGAGGAAGATCTAAAGCATACCATTCGGGATTTCCGTTTTGAGCCTGGAGATTTGGTTCTGATACGTAACTCCAAGATTGAAGTTGAACTCGATAGAAAGCTTAAGCCAAGGTATTCTGGACCCCACGTTGTGGTTAAGAGAAAACGCGGCGGAGCTTATATTATCGCGGATATGGATGGAACGGTGTTTCAAAACAAGGTAGCGCGATTCCGCGTTATTCCCTACTTTGCGCGGAAATCCATCCCTCTGCCCAACAACTTCGCGGAACTATTGGATATGTCGGAAAAACGCCTTCTGGCACTGGATAGGACCACTGAGCTTCTATATGGCGACGAGTTTCCGGAGAAAATCAGAGTCGACCCAAAGATGACCGGACTGAAGCTGAAAACAGGCCACGAGGAATCGCGGGACTCTGATTCCGAGGAAACGGTATCTGAACCAGACTTGGAAGACGAGGTGGACTTCGAGTAGCCGCGGACTGGGTTGTGGTGGACGGCGCTGAAACAAAAAGGCACGTTGATCGACACAGGCCACAATTGGGATTCGAACCCACCGCTGCGACATTACGGGTCAGGAGAACGGGCACAATCTTCTGACTGGGCTATAGTGGCTGGTCTGGACTGTTTGTTCTGCGTTAACAATAGGTCCGGCCTATCCGGATTACCTAAAAAGAGGAGGGAATACCCTTTTACAGGATATTGTCGACTCATGCGACCAGGGGGGGTTCGAACCGCCGAGGTAACATTCGGGTATGAACGAAATGACTGATGCACCCCCTGAGCCATTAAGGTTTGTTTGGGCCTGCTAGCTTGTGGGTAACATAGGGTCTGACAAAGCCAGATGCCGTAAAAAGGTTACTTTCAGTCCATGCAGGCCAGGGCGAGGTATCGAAACCCCGCCCTAGCAATGGGCCAATCAGACGCTAGATATGTTCTACCAACTGAGCTATAATGGCTGACGAAAATGGGGTACATCGCTATCTAGTCGCTCCAGTCTTGGCGTTCGGGGGTATAACTTCTGCGATTGCCTGGACTAGGAGGAGGTGACGGAGAAGGAGATTGACCCGGGGGTAGAACATCATCTATTACTGTGGAAAGGTCCGCAATTCCGTGGAAGTGGAAGGCTGAGAACTGGATATTGTGAAGGCTGGCTAAAGCGCGAATACGGCCTTCCGCGGCATGACGACCGAGATTGGTTAACCAATCGGGATGAGCCATCATCATTTCGGAATCGTCAATCTCCTGCTGAAGTTGTCGTTGCTCCAAATAAGTGATGAGCAGACGCATGACTCGAGCCGGATTGGTGTAAGGGATTTGACCGAGGATGTGGTGTAGGGAAAACGGGACTCTAGTATTCGCGTAAGCAAGTTCTAGGTCTGTGGTAAACTGATTCCGCGTCGGCCAACCTGGAACAAGGGGGAACCAGGAGAAACGCGATCTGTAATAAAGATCAATCTCCTGGTCGGTCTCTGGACGTGGTACGAGGAAGAAAGCGTTGGATTCCGCGGGAGAGTGCGCCATGTTAAATAGCGACCGTATCAAAAGCCTGAAGCTTAAAGCTAAGGCATTTTGAAACTGGGGTTCCCGAGGAAAAGCCACAGGGGCTCGAGTGATGATCGGTCGTCAGTTTCGCGGGACGTTGTCATCGCGGTAACAGTTTCAGGGCGTTTCCTTCCTTCCTGACACCATGAGCCTCTCCGCTGAGCTGTTTGCCAAACTTCCCATTCCTATTACCATGAACGACATTGCCGAATTCTATATACATCGCGGCTCTTTTCTGGTCCTGACTTCCATTTGGGAAGGGAGGGCTAAGGAAACTCGTCTGTTGGCGGATACTTCGCCTTGGGCTCAAGACCTGGTAGCATTGCGCGACCAGGGAGAATCCATCACCTTGGACATCATAATTGGTCCAATTCATTACGACAAGGACGTCTGCTTAATGTGGTACATGCTCGAGGCCATGTCGCACTCCTTTCTTCTGACAGAGGAGGAGATCAACAGATTGGAACAAGATGTTGGTTATTGGCAGCCATTGGCGGAGATGTTGAACGAGAAGTTGGACGTTCCCTTTGTTGTTCCGCGGGACAGGAGCAAGCTTTTGGATGCATATAGGGCGACTTGGGGACTTATGGACGAATCCGCGGATTACGCCGAGGATGATGCCAGTCTCCTCGACCCGGTTACTTATGGTTCAAGCGCCGGCAACGAGGCCAGCGGGCCAGTCGGAAGATTGGTTACGATGGAGCTCGAGGATGGTACTTGGCGCGATATTGTGGAGTACGATAATGGAGTCTCACTTTATTGAGTACCAATAGATTGTGACTTGTCTAGTTATCGTTCTCTACTTCTCTTGTGTTAAATCATGACACTTCAGTTTCGCGGAATGAAGCCTGAGATGAGCTGTATTTCGCGGAAATCTTGACAGGCGGTAACAACTGCTATGGTAAAGACTGGAGTATGGCTATGATAGAACGGGACTGATTCAGTGGTAAAAGTTGGCGGTTAAGGAGAGTGGTTTAACTACGACTGTAGAGACGGGAATAGATGGAATAATATCTGCGAAGCACTGACCGAGGCAGGAAACCGTACGTACGGACCAGTCAGTCGTCATCAGACTCGATAACGGTAACCGCGGGGGTTTCTGCGGCAGGAGTATTGGGAGCTGTCTCAAAAGAACCTGCTGGAACGTGGTCCTCGTCGACCAAGCCGTTGTACTCGTGACAAAGAGTAATGAGCATGGTGGTGTCGGCGCTCAGGCTGAATCCAAGGGCATGCATGCTCTGGAGGAGACGCTGTTTCTCGGTCTCGACGTCGACGTCGGTGGGGTTGGCCAGGTCCTTGAACTGGGTCTGGATAGCCTTGTTAGCGTCAGCACAAGCGGCGTCCATGTTCTCGAGGACCTGAGCTTCAGACGCTGTAGGTTCTGGTGATTAGCGACCATGCAATAATATTTCAGGAACGTACGCATGGGGCCCACGACGGAGCTGGTGCCAGAGTTTTCCTCGGCCTCCTTGGCTCTCTTCTTGTTTCGACGTTTCTGGGGACAGTCAGAACAGTTGATCGGTGGTTGGCACATCCAGCAACCGACCTTAGCACCTTCGGTTTCGTCAGCTTCGACGCTGAGAGCCTGTTTGCGCGAAGACTTACCGGACGACGTACCAGTACCAGGTGCGGCTTGCACCTGAACTGGAGCCGGCTGGACCTGCTGGAACCAAGTTAATAAACGCTGACCAGGAAGTACCGAGGCTTAACTAACCGTCGGGGCTCTGCCGCGGATATGAACAACTTGGCTGGCGAGGTTCTGTAGGAGCGACGACGCGATTAGACCGATTATTCGCGGAAACCTCAATGTGTACCTTGAAATAGGTGTTAGCCACGCCCATGGGAGAATAATGAGAAGCTACCTTGGCTCTGTTAGCCTCGTTTTCCTTGTCCGAGAATTCGCGGGTACGAGCTTGACAAGCGTGGTAGACTTCCTCGATATCTTGAACTAGACCGCCGAAGTAAGTCGCGGCAGTGGAAAGATGGACAATTGCATTGTTTTGGTGCAATCTGGGGTTCGGGTCAATAAGGTCGAGCAGAGCGCGGCCTTTTGACTGAACGAGAGCCGTCTATAAGGGCTTTATGTCAGTATGATAGAGACCGAAGGTTTTCGACTCATGGCAGAGGAAAACAGCTCTTTGATGGTTTGGACATTCAGCTCGTTGGCAGCGGCCGCCCCGGAGAAGGTCATGAAATCCGAATGGAGACCTTCTTTGAGAAGATGAATGACTTGCTTGAGCAGCTCGAAGTCGTCAATGGTTTGGTTCGGCCCTTTGGCTATAATAAGCTGATGAAAGGGCCGAGTAACATGCCTAGACAATGGGTCAATGACGCTAGCGTGAATTGTGAGGCTTACTCGTTGTAGGCCTCGCGGGCTTTCTGGGCGACCATCCTCGGATTGTGGCCTGCCCGCTTGGCCGCGGTGACGACGTTGACGATCTCTCGAGTGTTGTTATTCATTGAACGGTAGATGAATGGATAGGGCAGCAGAGAAACTGGGTCGATTTGTTAGTTATGGGGGCCTGGCCTTTTATAATTTGCGGGGACTCAGGAATTTGTCGTGGAAAATGCCATCATTTGTTTCAGTCGGAGACTGAAAATTTTTGTCTGGGGGAGGTGTGGAGCGACCATGCGCTCTGTTTTGCGGAAAGCATGGCAGCGAAACAAGATATTTCATAGTCGCCAAGGTAACGCTCCGCGATAAGGAATAACTCCCTGGTAACTGGATATTACTTGTGTGGTGGCATTTCAACAGACCTTGGGACATAGTAACCGATCAAGGATTTCAAAAAGGGAATTTCCATGTAACCGGGGCCCTTAGAAACCCATCTGTGAAATAAGCCCAAGTCAAATGCCCGCGGTAAACCCATGTGGACAGAGTTTTTGGATATTTCGGTGAAGAAGAATAATGTGCGTGGCTGTACATCCGAGGAAAGTCATTCCGAGGGAGTAAGCAACTCATGGAAATTCTACAAGTCCATGCAAGGGCTTCACACCAGTCAAAAAGGGATCAAGATGCGATTTTTGTATATATAAAAATTACAAAATAAGAAATTGTGTCTATTTTCTTTTAAAAGCGTCCGAAAGGCGTGAGAGATTTGTATGAAGGACCTTAAGCCGACCCGGAGTGCTAAGAAAATGAACAGTCAGAAAAGAACTTAGAAGGAAATAAAGGAACTTACCTTCTTCTTCTTCCTCGACGATTCACCGACTTCAACCACGGCGGTCTCTGAGACTTTCCTCTTCTTCATCGAGGAGCTGCTGGCTTTGGGGCGAGAAGGTTTATTGGCCTTGGCAGCTTTCTCGACGATGGGAGAATCGTGCATTTCGAAGTCGTCGTCGTCGTCGTCGTCCTGAGGCTGAGCTTTGGCTTTCCCCTTTTTCGCCGCAGAAGATGAAGTCGAGGCAACGGCCATCAGAACTTCCTCGACATTGGGATCCGTCAGACCGTACGCCTTGCACATCTTGGACTCGGTATCGCGATGACCAGCCTTGTGGAGAAGAGGCTGGATCACGGCTTCGAAGTAGGCCACCGGAATCTGAGTCAAGGTATCGGCTCCGCGGGGCTGGGTACTGCAAGCCAGGTAGGACTTGAAAAATCTGGCGAAAGAAGCTTCTTGCTGTTCGAGAAGGATCTTCGCGGAGATTTCCAAGCCCCCCAAGGCTGTGTCGACGCTGGAGATGGAGCGAAGGGAGTTGAGCATGGCTGGTTTAAGATTCAGAAGTGTCAATATTGGTTAAAAGGGGACTTACCGTCCAACGACGAGTCAGCTGTCTCCGAGGAAAGCTCCTTGAACACCTCTAGGTCGGCCGTGGTAACCGACAACGAGCACGCTTGCTTAGCGATTTGACAGTTCTGGCAAGGTACACCTTTGGACAGACTCCTAATACAAGGCCGTCTGACCTCGGTGCACCGAGCGCAAGGATTGAAGATCTGGAAAAACAAGTTAGAGAGCGCTAAACCAAGGAAATCGCCGAACCGTCGCGGGTGGAAGCTTCGAGAGTGCCTCGATCAATGCGAAGTCCTCGACAGTGGGTTTCGTAGGACCACGAGCGACGGCTAGCACAGTGTTAGCGAGGAACGAAAAGGGCGGGTTAAGGACTCACCAGGGACGCGAATATACCCGCGGGGAGGCTCACCTTGGTCGGCTTCGGTAGCACGCTGATTTGACAAGTCAGTAGAGCGTAAAGAGAAGGATAAAGACACTTGCGTTTCGTTTGGACACTCCAGGTCCAGAGCCCCAGGCGTCTTCTTGAATGGCGATCTAGAAAGAGGATTGCGGTCAGCAAGCGCGTTCGAGTAAAAGAAATTGGGTGAGTACCTGTTCCGCGACGGTGCAGTTGCGGAAGTCCAGAATCAACGAATCCGTCTTAGAATACTTCTTGCCGGGTACCGCGATGATGATCTTCTTCGAGGACTTCGACGCTGAAGGTAACCGTTTGCGTTTCCGCGGTTTGGCGACGATTTCGACCGAGGACGCGGAAGGAGCAGGAGAAGGGGCGCGAGTTTTCTCAGTCTTCTTCTTCTTTTTCGGCGTCGCGGAACCTGAAGGTGCTGCACTCTGGCGAGATCCAGTCGCGGAAGGTGGCGCAGGGGGGAAATCGTCGTTGGCATTGAAGTGCATAAGTCCGTCTTTACCTTGAAAGACAGGACAGCCGGCGTGAGGCTACAAGGGTTGAATTAAAAAGAAAGGAGAAAACAAAGGAGGCAACTCACGTTATCCTGACGGAGAAGTTCAACCCGAGCGGACCGAGACTCAGTTCCCCAGTCCTCGGCAGATTTTCCCTCGAGCATAAAGTCGAAAAGTTGGAATCCGGCAAAGTCGTCGAAAAGTGTCTGGAAAGGTATCCGGCCGAAAGGCCATTCGTGACCCTCGACAGAGGCCGAGACATCTTCCGAAAGAGCCCAGCAAGTTGCCCTGACTCGCTCGGCTTCCAAAGACTCATAAAAATCAACCTCACCACGGGCACCGCGGATAACCATGTCAATGTGCTCAGCCTAGGGTTCGAATTAACCAGTGCTTCTGAATAAGGGACTCAGACTTACCATATAGGTCGAACATTCACTCAGCATGACGATGAGTTGAATGGTCGGCTTTCGGATTTCCACGACAGGGGTGTTTTGTCGGTATTCCAGCAGCAACTTGGCGCACCAACGAGCGTAGTAGTTGAGGTCCGCGGTAAAGATCAGACGTTTCTGGCTGGAACAAAGGTTGGAAAAACGAACTTGAGCTGCAGAATTCATCTTGTCCTGGTTGTTCCAGGAATAGGGCATGAGATCCTGGAATTCCGGGAAGTCGTTGTCAGGGTTGGGCATTTCCTCGCGCTCGAAAGTCCAATCGTCGCCTTGTAAAAGGGGGTTAAGAAGAGGTCAACGACTGTAAAAGAGGACATACCAATCTCAAGAGAATCCTCGGGAGGCCCTGGTAGCTCTTCCTCGTCAACGTCCATTCCACCGGCAGGTTCAGCTGGTTCAGCTGGTACCGTGGGAACGGCAGGACCTGATGACTCTTGGTCTACTTCGCCCTCGTCCTCATCCTCGCCGACCTTCTTCTCGTCGTCCTCGTCTGAATCCTTCGCGTCTGAATCTTCCTCGTCGCTAGTGTCCTGGGGCGGTTTCTTTGAAGACACTGGGGCTGGGCTGGAGTCAGAATCGGAATCGGAATCGGTAGAGGCCGCCACCGAGGCAGGTTTAGCCTTCGTGGTGGTATTGCTGTCAGATCCTGATGGGGTAGACACAAGATCTTTTAACGAAAATTTGGGAGCAGCGGCAGCTTTACGAGCTGCGACCACGGAAACGAGATGGGACGCAGGATTGGCAGTCGTGGAAGATGAAGATGCGACGGGCTGAGACTTCGCGGCAGCGGAAACTGGTTTAATCTGGGATGATTCGTTAATGAGCAAACATGTTTAACAACTTTTGTTAAACCAGTTACCTTGGGACCGGTGGATTGAACGTTCTGGGATTTAGAAACTTTTGACGGGGTGGACATCGTGGGAGACAGTGAGCAAAGAGGTTCGACGTCGAGTGAAACGATGAAGGCAGCTGGAGAGCGGGGAGGAAGAAAAGTGAGGGAAAGAAGAATGAGTTAGCGCGGTGAATCAGCAGCAGTCTTATGTGGCCCGCTGAAACACAGAAGCAACTCAATCTCAGATCCCGACAGCCTAGGCGGATTCGATAGGGCGTGGTTCTTTCCCAATCAAGCAAATTGAAGCAGCTGGATTCCTTTCCTCGCTACATAGCCTGAATCGGGAAGACTTAACCCTGAAACGAGCACCTCATGTTTTCACACACTTGCTCTTTGATTGGAAGTACGGCAACTCATACCAGAATTGGCAATGTCGAAAGCGGTGACTTCCGAAAATAGGAAGTCACGCCTGCCGTACACCAGGGTCTGGGGCTGAAAGCGCTAGCCGTTAGACTTTAACATGGATTAAGGTTCAAAAGGCGGTTACCCGTGGCGATAAAAATAGTCACCGCGGATTCAGTATCGTGGGAGGCCGTTACGGCGAATGATCGAACGATCAGGGCTTGGTTACGCGGAATCAAAATTCTTGGAAACCACCGAAAAATGCGAAAATTTACAGCTTAGGGATTGACGAGGGACCGTCAAGATCTTTGTCTGGGGGAGATGATAGGGTCCCTATAAAAACGACCCTATAAATCGGATTAAAGGACCAATCCGACGTCTTTCTGGCTACTATTGGTATCTTATTGTTCACTGCACTAGAGTTGAGCTCCACACTGCTAGTAAGACTTGTACCTATGCGCCGCGGAAACACTAGAACTTGACTCGTCACAGCAAGGGAACTAGCTGCGGTAACGTACGGACGCACCAGGAGAAAGAGGCAAACGCATGCCTCGGTATAACATTGGTTTAACAAGGGTTCCGCGGATCCAAAGAACTGTATATTGTTCGGTTCATAACGACTGGATGGGCTCTGCGATATCGAAGGATGACTTACGAGGAAGCTTACTGATTCCGAGGTAGTCAGCGGGATGAGCAACGGGTTCATCATTTTAATGGTTTTCGCGGACACCGAGTAGACTCCACCTTCACGAGGGATGGCATGATAGCCGAGATAGAGGATGCGCCGGTTTACGAGTTAGTTATTTATCATCAGTTTTGGACAGTATTTAAGTAGCCTGTTTGTACTAAGTAAAGTTAGAGAATCAGTGGCCCGCTACGCTTTAGCGCAGGATCCATCTTGTACGCTCTCTGTGTTGAAATCATAAGATTGTCTGCACTTGTCTTGTCTTGTCTTGTTCTAGTCTCTAGTCTCTAGTCTTGAAGTCCTTGTTTCGGTAACAGGCAAAACCTCTAGTATCTAGTCTCTAGTCTTGTCTTGAAAGTCCTGTTTCTAATAGGCAATACAAACCGTTGGCTTAAAACACCAATAACAAAACCCCCTCCGAGAAACATACTACCCCGAATCTCGTGCGGAAGTCTACGTACCGCGGAATACGAACTTGCCGCAGAAACTCTGCGCGGAAACTTTCCAAGCTTCCAAGTCTCGTTTGAACTAGTTAACCAACTCGCACAAAGAGGGTATTAAAGAGATATTGTGGTGTGTGTTGGGTGCTCGATTCGTTGCCACTCACTCGTGCCATTTCTGTCCCGTCCGTTAGGATCCCTCACAATGTGGCCACAAATAAAGAATTACGGTCGGATCTCGGAATGAGCTCCGACTCGTAATTCTCAGTAGTTGCGTGCGGAGTAGTAATTGTCCCGAAAAGGCAAAACTCCGATTGATCCGACAAACCGGGACCGGTTATCAATTACCGCAGGTCGTGGGCTAAAAATATGAAGTACGAGGCACGTAGTGAGGCAGTTGATACGAGGACTCGAGCATAATCACATGATGGGAATGACCAGGGGGTCATTATTATTGTGTGGGGGAGATAATAGGGTTGGAGACGATCCACCCTGTATTTTCGGCATATCTAGTAAATATGACCATCTTTCCTGATTACAAATGGGACACTATTTGCCTAGAGAGGACACCGCGGGCAAACTGGCTGCAGTATGTGCGCTGCAGTCAGCTGGCAGTCAGTTGGCAGTCAAGTGGCAGTCAAATGACAAGATATCTGTGGGACCCAGAGATCTTGACATTTGATCGGAAGTTGTTACTATTTTGAGGAACAATGGGCGGAGTTGTAACGGGATTTGAAACACGTACACGTGTAATGCATGGGGTAGGTCATGATCAGTGACGCTGACAGCGTGTGATATCTTTCTCTTTGTTCTTTGTTCTCAAGATTTTTCTTCCCCATTCTCAATACATCATTTCCAGAGCTCATTTCTTTTGCAATCTCAATCTTGGTCACATGTCCAGTTGATTGAGAGCATTTGAGCTAGGATCTGGCTGCTCTGAGTCATCAGAGTCTGGGACTGCCTGCTTGGGCTGCTGCTGATGATCTGCTATCTCATGGCGACTGCAGGTTGTATGTGACACCCTCCTTCCTGAATAGATATGAACATTGTCTGAGTATGTTAGCTTTTTACAGATAGAGCAGACACAAACCACTGTCATGGTGGGAGGAGGCAAGAAACAATTTGACAGCTTTCATGTTGATAACAGCGACCAGAAACAAAACTCACAGGACAGTCAGATATTGTGGCATATCATTAATGCTGTAGCATGGGAAAGATCAAGGAAATATTCACCTCAATAAATAATCATCTCTAATTGTCTTGAGGAAGTTTTCGTGCCAGGAAACCGAAGGTTTTAGCAGAACAGCCCTTAGAAAGGGCCCGGAAGTCTATTGGAGACTGAGGCAATGTGTCGAGATGGGGTAATACACGAGTACTAGTACAAGAGTAAAAAAGTAGAAAAGGAAGTGGGAAAGAGATATGAAATAGCTATGGGTGGGAGACCGAAAAATAAAATCCGTGAACTGACAAGACAGAGTGAGATAAGGTAGGATCTAACGAGAACTTTCTGACGTACCTGACAAGACAGAGTGAGAGGCGGTTTGAGAATCCCCTTGTCTGTCTTGCCAGGTTAAATAGTTGTGAGGACAAAGCAGGGGCCAAGGGCCATTGATGCGCTTTAACCTTGCTTTCGGCCTAAGAGGTGAAGGTTATTGTCATTCCGGTGAAGACAAAGCGAGGACTTACCCGAAAAGGACAGAGCTACTTGCGACCGTATTTGGTGAGCGCTGTCTCACATTTCCTTGCGACCTGGGAGGTGGAAATGTTCGGGTAAGAAGGCTGTGCGACGATTCGCACACGGTGAGCTTACCTCGACAATTAGACTTGAGTAAATTCCCTTTAAACACGATTTTTGACAGTTTATACAATGGTATTCTACTGACATGTACAAGTATTATCCATGTCTATAAGGCAGCAGATATATCAGAAGTGAAAGCAGTGCCTGCAGAAAGTCAGCCGCAAATTCCATCAAGTCTTCACATGGTCAGATCGGAACTTATCTAGATCTCATCCAAAAATATCTGGGATCACAAGGTGCAATCACAGGTGCATTTCAACTGCCGATCGACTGCCAACTGACTGCCAACTGACTGCAGCGCACTCGACTGCAGCCAGTTTGCCCGCGGTGGGAGTTCCGACTTGTCTAGAAGAGTACCAGTACCAGTGCCGATCATGAAACAAGCACCTAGAAGGATCCAGCAACAGCGTCGAACGGCGCTTTGCTTGAATACTCGATGGGAACAGTGACAACAAACGCAGCAGTTCTACTAGTAAATCAACTGTATGCAGGCTGCACTACTTGGTCGAAACATAGGATAAATACTCGATGCTCGAGAAACTCGGTAACTTACGCTGTGATGTACACCTCAATGGGACGCGCATAGCTAAGTAGCCAAACAACAAACAATAACCCGCCCACATGTGATCGAGCAACTTGGTGAAAGCCAGACAGTACGGAGACACTGTTCCATATGAAGGCTCAGCACGGATAAAACAAAGAACAATTGTTATAACACATGTTCGAAGCCGGTGCTATGCAAGTACAGTTGAGTACGATGAAAGCCTGTGCTACCACGAGTAAGGCCTAGAATCAGCAATGAATCAGCTTTACTCAAGGTAGCCGGTTTAGGACGAGGATGACTAGGGATTGGCCTGATCGGGAAGAGCTACAAATCAGCGAGCCTGATAGGGACAACCTAGTCTTGGCAGATGACTGAGTCGAGCCTGAACGGGAAGACTTGTATAAGGCGAGGTCCCAAACGGGACTTGTATTATCAATGCAGCGGACTCTGGAATAATGTAAAAGTACTATAAAACTAGAATGTTTGTATCTTTAGTAGCCAGTGAATTGTACCCCACAAAGCTCATCCCACAAGCAGAGTCCGAGTGGAACATTTATCTCATTTTATTGTGGTACGCGAGGACGTGGTGATCCGAGGTGCAATAAAATTGTGTTCGTCTGAAAAGACATATTGAAGTCGTAGCCCTGCACCCATCGAAGTCGTAGCCCGACAAAATCATTGAAGCAGTAGCCCTGCAACTATCCCCTTATATTCCTTGTGAATTAAAACCATTACAAAAACCGTGCAAGGTTCACTGTCAAAGTGAACTGAGTTAAGTTTCTGTCTGCGAGAGACCAGTAGTGCGCGATCGAAACCTTACAACTTCATTGAAAGGCTTTCTCTTTCTTAAATAGCTGCCCGAATTTACTCAGGGTGTTAAAAGAGAGTTAGTGTGTATTTGGATTATTAGTTATAGATCTTTATAAGATCTGTTTCGAAGAGCCCATTTGCATCGACAGCCCCACCGAAAGGTGCCCTATTAACATCACATCCCATCCTCAGGATTAGACTTGCAGATTGGGATTGATCAACCCATCCAAAAGGCCAATGGCATGACACAAAATACTGCACCCAAGATAAGACATGTCAATCCAGAGAGGCTCTTCATGAGAGCACAGTTGCATAGCTTACAATCTGGTCCGAGTGTGCCTATCTCAGCTCCTCGATCAGTTCATGTTGTGTTAGAATTTTTTGGTTCATTTGGTAGTTTGCTGAATTTCAGACAAATGTCAGTGGGCAATATGAAATCATCCTCCAATAAATAATCTGCAACATCTTCTATCTTTTGGGATCTTGCTTTTTGGATACCATGTTAGCTGAGCACTCGGGCATTCATCAGGCTGGGTCATCAGAGGAGGCATGAAGATATCAATGATATCTGCAGAATATTGGGTATACAGGGAGTTATGGGAGCTCACTGAATGTAGGCGGTTTCAAGTTTTCATACGGTAATCTCCTTGCTGCGACTGCCGCTTTAGCAAAAATTGGCTAATCGAGTTTTTAGGCTGTGGGAGTTTCAGGATGGTGGACAGGTCACAAGTCTCGAAATGTGCGGCAATCAAGGAACCACAACTATATCTCAGGCCAAGTTACATGCCATTCATAAGCTTGAATATTTGAGCCTTGCAATGCCCACTTGCTCAATCCTGAACATCCTGGCAGCTTCAGATATATTATTGAAGCTATTCCCAAGCTTGGATCTGTCTGCAGACATTCTTATCCTGAGTTTCAACTTCTAATTATATGGTCAGATAACCGAGCTTTTACCGGCGGCAACATGCAAAACAAGTTGAGTATGTGCTTCCCTCGAGTTTCCCTACTGTATATGACACATGGAGAAAATCATCACAGTTCCATCTCTGGTGTCTGCGTCCACCTCTTCTGTGTGCACCAAAGAACGGAGATGCGACACAGATAAAAAGCCCTTGAGAGGATAGTCAGAAGTGTTTCTATGTGTACTTAATCATTAGTCCTTTGCTAATATGGTAAGTCAAGTGACCTGGCAGCAATTTGGGACACTATTGATCTGAACTTCTCCCTGCTGGGAAGTTAACCAAATCTGAGTTGCCCAACTCTGAAGTTGCCTGATTTCAAGCTCACCCTATCGGGAAGTTGACCAATTTCAAGGTGGTCTAATCTGAACTTGCCTGATCATCAACTCTGAAGTTGCCCGATTCTAAAGGTCCCAAGTAGCCTGATTTTGAAATTACCTTCATTTACCTTATTCCTTGAAGTTGGGTGTCAAATGTGGGATTATGGACAAGTTGACTGTAAATTAGATGAATTTTCCCCCAAGTTGCCCGTAAAAATGATTTTGCAACATTATTACGGCCAAACGAAGGCATTATTCCGATCCCCAATATTCTACCATACCCACTCAGAAACCTAGCCGGAACCGTATACAACTTGGTCAACCAGGTTCAGTACCCGGTAGTAGTCACCCGATACGCTGGAAAGGAATGGAGAGGTGCGAGTTGGTTGGAAAGTTGGATCACTTGGATTGCAGTCGTAGGATGCAACAAGAAAATGTACAGAGATGCGAAAATCACTCTTACAGCCGATATCAACTCATACACCAGGGATCTCATAAACAAGTGGGTCAAAGGAGAGACGCTGTCGATCAGAGATGTGTTCCCAGACCAAGTAAAGAGGAGTGAGGAAAGCGAGTTGACGTTTATCTACGAGAAAGGCACAGGGAGTTTCTTGGATAAACAGAAGAACCAAGAAAGAGGCGAAAATACCTTGATTCATGTTTAAGACATAGTGGAAGCTATAACTAGTAACCATGAACTTAAACCTTACTCGGAACCAGATTACATGAATTAAAACGAATTTTATTTGGTAGCAATGGTATTATCGACTTGGTATCTATCAGAACATACGAGACACCACGATCAGTGGAAGCTGCAGTGCCAAAGCAAAAATCATTCACTTGGACAAAGGCATCAAAGCCTACATCATCTAAATGAGTAAGCAACAAGCCGCGAGGAAATTTTCCCATTGTTACAAGCCCAAACAAGTTTTTACACATACAAACAAGTAACAAGAGATAAAAGGTGAATTACGCGAGCAAAAAGTTTGGAAAAAGAACTTGGAAAAATATAGTCATGACTCGAAAATGCTATGCGGAAATCATGTGATTTTAATTACCATTTTTGGACTATATGCATAAGCGCAGTCAGCCTCAAAAGCCAAGCCAGAGTTATGGGTTAAAAATTCAATTAAAATTCTCAGAATTCACATGAAAAATTCGATAACATAAAAACAAATTTTTAACGTCCGTAGACAAGGGTTACATGGAGAAAAATATAAAATATAAAATATTTTATTGCCCCGCAGGGCCCTCGACTCCTCGACGACGCTTCCACATCTCGCCTCACATCACCAAACCTCCCAGAACCGAATCCCCACTTATAAACGAGAAGAATCGTCATCTTTATGACGACAATGATGGCAGATTGGTGCTTGAGGAAGTGACAGGCAATGGCTGCAACGACGACAACGGCTGGTCGAAAGTCGGTTCCTGAGTTGAAGGGAGCGATGCATTGCATTGCAGCAATGCTGAGAACCTATCGAACTCGATAGACTAAAAGAAAAGTTAATAAAGGTACAAATGGTCCATGTCAGTTTCCCAGTACACGGTACCAGGGGGCACTACCAGCGAAGGGTCTTGACAGATGCAGTTGATGAGGTCGGTAAAAATGTACCACACAATGATGGCCTCAAGGCAGTCAAAAAGACAGAGGCAGTCGAGCTTCTGCATATAAGCAATCTGGAGACAGTTGAGCCTGGAAACAAACAATCCAAGCGAAAAATAACTCACCAGGGACGGATTGGCGTCACAAACACATTTGAACATGTTGAGAGGGTGAGCAGTGCCAGCATGTTCCAGAGCGAGGAAAACCGTGAGGCGCAAGGTGAAGAAGTAGGTGGTGTCACGAAAGAAGTCCACTTGCAACACTGACAGAGGGTAGTCAGCATCGCTGGCGACAGAGTCGGTGGTCGAGAAAGTCGATTCATTGTCCGAATCGTGAGCAGAGGCAGCCGACACAGAGCCGTCGGTCAAGTCAGGGTACAAAGAAATTTGCAAGGGCAGTGACATAGTCGTCGTGGTGCGAGTCAGAGAGTGTTTTGTATGTGCACGTGATATCGCCACAAATAAAGAATTACGTGTTGGATCTCAGAACGATCCCCGACCCGTAATTCTCAGTGGTTGAAGTTATAGATGGCATCGTTTGGCACGTAGAAAATGAGGAAAAATTTGGCGTAGAAATGCGAGAATCGATATTTGACGAAGTTGATAACCGTGCGGAGTAGTATTGTCCCAAAAAGGCAATAGACGTGTGATCCGAAGCATTGGAGCCGGTTATCAACCACCGTGGATCAGAGATTAAATCACAGGGAACGAAGACACGGGTGAGACCGTTGATACAAGGATTTGAGCATAAATCACATGGTAGGAATGACCAGGGGGTCATTATTATTGTGTGGGGGAGATGATAAGGCTGGAAGTGTTCCACCCTTACTTTTCGGCATATCTAGTAAATATGACCATCTTTCCTGATTACGAATGGGACACAATAGGCCTAGAAAGGAGTTCTGACTTGTCTAGAAGAGTGCCAGTAACAGTACTGATCATCAAACAGACTCCAAGAAGGCTCTAGCAATGATACTGAAACGGTGTCTTGCTTGAATACTCGATGGAAATGTACCAACAATGCAGCAGTTATAGTATTAAACTGTCTGTAAGCGGGCTGCACTACTCGGTCGAAACACAGGATAATTACCAATGCTCAAGACCTCAGTGGAGTGCTCTATATGCATAACCGCAAGGAGGCATACAGAATCAGGCACCAAATAATCAACAACAATGTGTCAGCACATGTTCAAGAGCCTTGGTGCAAACCAGACACTAAAAACACTGTTTAGTGAGGATGTCTCAGGACTGGCGACACAATGAATAATTGTTATAATACATATTCGAGGCAGTACTATGCGGGTAGAGTTGGGTACGAGGACGCAAGCGGTCTATGACAAGTAAAGCAGTGAATCAGCAATGAATCAGCTTTACTCAGAGTAGAGCGACGTATAAAGAAGTGCATGACAAGTCATCGCCGAATCAGGAAGCACTATAATGCTCAATCAGCATGCGCTCTGGATAAGGAATAACATGGCTTGGCATATGACTGAGGCACACCGAAAGAGGAATCCTTACACATGCGACGAGTTCTTTAACAGGAATGTATTATCAACCAAGCGGACTTTGGACTCTTGTAGAATTACTATAAAGCTAGAATGTTTGTATCTTTAGTAGCCAGTGAATTGTACCCCATGAAGCTCAGCTCACAAGCAGAGTCCTAGTGGAACTTTTTATGTCATTTTATTGTGCTAAGTGGTACATGAGGACGTGGTGATCCGAGGTACAAACCCAGTGATAGTACTAGTGTGTATGCGAGGATGTGGTGATCTGAGGTGCAACAAAATTGTGTTCCATCTGCAAAGACCCCATTGAGGTCGTAGCCTGACACCCATTGAAGCAGTAACCCTACAAAAACCTCCCCTTTATATTCCTTGTGAATTAAAACCATTATACAAAAACTGTGCAAGGTTCACCATCAAGTGAACTTAGCTAGTTTCTGTTGCGAGAGATTGGTGATACAAGGATGAAACCCTACAACTTCATTGAAAAGGCTTTCTCCATCTTAAGCTGCCCGAATTACTTAGGGTGTTTAAAGAGAGTTAGTGTGTATTTGAGATTTAATATATAGATTGTACCGATCTATTAGAGGATTCCATTTGCATCAACAGCCCCACCAAAAGGTGCCCTATTATCGTTGCTTTGTTTTCAGAGCAACAACTCCCAGTCAGACGATTTTGTTGTATGTAGAAGGAAACAAATATTTTATTGTTTTTATTGCTTTCTTGTGTGCTATTTACAGCTATTTCCGGTACCTAAGGCATGGCATCATTTTTGATCACACATTTGATGCTACCAAAGAATAAATCATAGCAGGTGCAAATCTTGTTGGATTAGCTTCGGAATAGGCTCTAATTTTTTGTCTTTGAAAGTTTTAAATCATAGGCTACTTTTCTTCAATATACCATGTGAATTTCAGCAAGGTACAAGGAAGAGGGGTGATTTGATGAAGTCTGGGACCTAGAACATGCAGGACACTTTGAGGACTCTCTGGAAAGGACTAAAACTTCAGGTATATGTATCATATACCTATACAAATTATCCTAGTAGACATATATATTTCATTCTAGGTAGCAAACCCAGTAGGAGGTACACTCAGGCTACAGCTAATTGCTTAGCCCTAGTGGTCTCTGGATACTCAGGGTACTTGGTAACAAATGGTATAGTGTACTAGTATCTGTAAGAAGATGTTCTGAGGGAAATGAGGCTGCATAGAGCATTGTACTAGCATTCCCAGAGACTTGGACCGATTTGGACTGTTATGTCACACTGTGTGACATCCATCCCCTGTCTCTTGGAATGGCAGTAGAAGGCTCTAAGCATCCCAATTTCCCTTGAGACATGTTTGTAAACATTTTAGTACACTATAATATGTCTTATAAAGTACCCCAAGCATCTAGAGACCACTGGAGACTGAGTAATTAGCTGTAGCCTGAAGGTACCTTCTACTGGGTTTGCTACCTAGAATGAAATATATATGTCTACTAGGATAATTTGTATAGGTATATGATACATATACCTGAAGTTTTAGTCCTTTCCAGAGAGTCCTCAAAGTGTCCTGCATGTTCTAGGTCCCAGACTTCATCAAATCACCCCTCTTCCTTGTACCTTGCTGAAATTCACATGGTATATTGAAGAAAAGTAGCCTATGATTTAAAACTTTCAAAGACAAAAAATTAGAGCCTATTCCGAAGCTAATCCAACAAGATTTGCACCTGCTATGATTTATTCTTTGGTAGCATCAAATTTGTGATCAAAAATGATGCCGCACCTTAGGTACCGGAAATAGCTGTAAGCCTAGGATTGGAGCTGGAACCACGAGGGGAAGGAACCAGCAGGCGCTATCAAAACACATGGCCCAATGCGGATGAGTCACATGCTGATGCGATTGAGCCCCAGGCCAATCTCCGTCACAAATACGCTCCGGACCGCCCTTGCACAAATCCCCCCAGTTTCACCCAGAAAAGGACTGGGTATCAATTGAGCTCGGTTCACTTTTTTCGAACCACAGGGCCTGCCTGTGTAGTCAAGGGCCTCAAATACGTCACGAATAGTGACCTGTTGAGACCTATTGGGACCTATTGGGACCTAGCTGGAGGCATGAATATGTGAGACTAGGTCAATAATAGATGGCCACGCTACAAGCTGGAGGCATCTGGTTTGACTGTCCGGGATGTGCGAAATCAACCAGCCTGTGATTGTGACTTGTGAGGCGGTGCTTGTCATGTGACTGTGTGCCGATTCCCATCTGAAGTCTGCCAAATTGGATTGCAACTCTAGGCCTTTAAGGATCTCATTGTAAGATAAGGAATAAGACATGGAGTATCATTAGGTATTATAGAACATTGTGAGGCCTTTACAGCTAACTGCAGAATTTGGGGCCACACCGAAAAAAAAGTGTGATGGTCGGCGAGGCTCGAAGAGCAGGACCTGTCACCATGGGAACCCGACAACCATGCCCTAAATTTTCCAAGGCGACACCAGACATATCACCTTTAAACTCATGGCTAACAAATAACCTTTTCCTGGAAATTCACCATTTCTGCAGCATTATTGAAGGCACAAGTTCAACCATATAGATTAAGACTGTCTTTTAACTGAGTACAGACAACTGAATGCAGAAATACCAGGATGTGTGGTGCTCTTGTGCCTTTTGTCAGGATTCAGATCCTGTCATCGTCATCATGTCAGCAGATAAGATCAGATCAAGGTCAAATCTAGATGAGCGCCAACTACCCGCCTATCAGCTAATCCGGGGTGCAGGTAGCATCACTTGGCTAAATCGGGGCAGTGGCCCATGCAGACGCCAGAATCTTTTCAAGCATGACAATGCTTAGAATGTTCTTGTAAGGAATGTAAACAATGAATCTATATTTGTATTATTCTCAGAGTTTGACTGGTCCAAGGACATTTGCGTGTAGTTCATCAGTGGTGCTGCCTGGATTAGCCAATAGGCGGGTAGTCAGAGTCGGGACCGGTCCATAAAAATCAACCAAGCTCACATGTTGATGGGTTATCTAAGCCACGTGGATCGGCAGCTCGGCTTGAAACAATTTTGATTCTGATTTCTGAAACTGATCAGAATTGAGCAGCACTTTTCATGTTACAGCAGCACGAATGAACGTCTGAAAGTCAGGTTTAAAGAGGGGCTGATATTTACAGGCATATTTGGCCCTCAAACGGGGACCTACTCGAGGTCTATTCCAAGGTACTCGAGCCTCGAATGGACCCAGCTGATAGACCCTCAAATAGACACCTATTATGACATACTCGGATCTATTCGGGGGTATTCGCACCCCTCTATATATAGCCCTGATACGTAGTGATTGCCATGCAAGTGTGGTTAGGTCTCAAACTTGCTCCCACCCAACAAACAAGCCACTCACATGGACTTGTAATGATAAATTGAGGTAATGAAGTGTTCTCAAGCTTTGGGTGCTTCACTGGCACTACAGGTAGAGTGGTGTGTAGAATCTGCCATTCAACCATCTACAGAATTCAACATGAAGAAGTATTTCGGAAAAAATCGGTTTTCATTGTTTCCAACTCATAATCCTAATTGTACCATTTCCATGCTGACGCAAGTATTCCTGATTACCTTCTGCTCCCTCAGTTGATTGGAGTGAGATCCAAGAAATGGATCTGAGGGGAATTTGGGGCGCCTAAAATGACAATAATAGCCTTGGTCTTAGAGTCCTTGTCGTATGTGAACTGTAGTTCATCGGGGGTTCTCGCCCCGGACTCAGTGGAAGCCAAGACTCGAAACTTCCCATAGAGTCAGCATATGACAATGTGAGAAAAGTAAAGAACTGACATTATCACCATTGTTCAGGCCTTGGACCTTACTGAGGTCAAAAATAATGTCTTTCTGTCCAGCTTCGACATTGGGGCTCAAAGGGTAGGTACTCCCGTTACCTGAAACAAGAAGCCTTGCATTGAACGGATGAATGATTTCACCGGCCCCTGTGTTGTTGGAGACTACAAGCTCGGAAACCTGTGGATATCATCAACAACTGCCTCATTGAAGAGGGACGAGAATGTAGGAACATACATTTCCGATGGACATGTTGAGAGTAATTGAGTATATGAGTTGTTTGAAAAGTCTCAAGAGGGTTAGGGAGATGTAGACAGCAGCACAAGCATTTTTATACAACGGAGAACCAGGAACCGCTTGGACAGCCAAAACAGAAGTCGGTATAAACATATGTCCGACCTGTCAATGAGGCCAATGTGACAAAGACTTGGACATTTTGACAGCGAGGTAACCAAATGGGCGCTATAAACATGATAATACCAGATGTCAAGACTGACAAGGAAGAACATACCAGAACTCAGAGTATGCCACCCAGTGTGAGATAACACGATTCTAGAACCATAAGTGGTATTTCCAAGATGCTGGACATCTAGATGAGCTTGATATAGTTCAGATCTTCAGCCTGAAAATTTAAGGTCTGACCCCTTCTCCAAAACAGATGATACAATGGCTATGCGTCACAGATTTTGGGAAGTCAAGAACTTCAAAATTAAATGGCCCAAGATACATTGATATACCAGACGAATATACTAGCCTATGAATGATGAGCTGACACTGCATGCAAAGGAACAACGGCTATCGCCTCAAATTGCTGAACAGGAATAAGTGTTGGAAGTGTCAGGACAAAAACGGCTCTCATCAGAGTCTGCAAGTTTGGACGGCCGCACAGAATGCTCGCTAAGAACATCAGTCCGACCCAGCCATGGCCATCAGCAAGATGGCAAATCTCTGTTCCACTTGCACATACATGCAAACATGACACACACAAAACACGTAAAAAATATGAAACACGCAATTCTTGACAAGCACAACTTTTTTATGTCTGACAAGCGGAGCCGCAGAGAGCGCAAAAAGCTAAGCTGTCAGCAAGAATATTGCCCATAACTTTCAAGTGACATATAAAGTACCTTACATCATAACACATACAGTCGGGACCTTCCAGAACCCTAATGCATTCTATCAGCCTTATATGCAAGTGGTAAAATAAATGACATACTGCGACACCGCCTGTCTCAACCTTGTTCTTTCAGACAGACTGTTACGAGTCCCCATTTATGGGGCTCGTTTGTTCATCAAAGAACCTAGTGGGGATGGATCACGTGCTCCGCACAGCTTCCTGTGTGACGTGGCATCTTGTAATCAGGTTGAAGTAATATGCTCGTGGTCATTATGTTATGTACATATAGTCGTGAGAATTTTACAATACTGTAAATCAATGTAAATCCGGCATCTCGGCACTACCGTAAATACAGTGCCGCAATCGTTCTTAGACCATTTACGTCCTCCGTCGCCGTGCACCCAGTTACGAGTCCCACTTGTGGGATTGTTTGGGGTGTGAGCAAAATTCAGGAGAGCCGCAACGGAGAACCCAATGGGGATATCCGGCTGGCCACATGACTTCTGAGCACATCCTCTGCTTTAGCCTTGTCTTTTCTCAATGTCTATAATACAGTCTCTAATATATAGACTCTAGTACTACTTAGTGAGAATATAGTACTAGTATGAAGTCTGTTTTTTTTTATCGCGTGGTCGGAACCGGCAAGACCGGCTATTATGTAACTGTCGGACTTTGAGGTATTTCGCCACGTCACCCAAATGTCACCCCGCCTTTCCCTGAGCTCGCCAAATCTTAACTTTCTGGAGCCCACAGAACCTGTATGCTGTCACTCAACGTCTTCAGAGGCCAAATCAAGCTCAATCCTCAGATTTGGTGCTGAAATACCGCCTCGTTGTCCCATTTTACCTGGCAATTTCCGGCGCCGAAATCTGCCACAATACTCGGTCCATGGGATTTTCCTCGCAACGGCAAGCCTCCTGATATGCCCCTAGGTTGAATGTAAACCACGGAAGGTGCTGGCATGATGCTTTGAAAGATATAGGTTTGGCTGATGGAGCAACCATTATTTTGGTGGGCATTTTATATTCTTTTCTTCTTGTTTTCTCTCGCAATCTTCCTTCAGGCCACTGTTCATCATGTCTATCCATATATCAACTGTTCTTCACCCTCGCAGTCACCGATAATGGTCTGCTGACCATAAATCCTACTATCACCAGTTTCTACTGGTTGTCCTTCTTAATTTTAGTGGTCTGTGATCTGTGACTCATATGATGATAATATATATGTTTCACTCCTCAAATGTACCGTCGAGCCCTCTGGTCACGTTGAAATTCTTGTAAAACACGTTGGTGCAACTGCACGTGTTTCCAAATTCCGACGGTTATATAATACTACCTAATTAATAATAGTCAGGCTTCCTAGTTCCACCCCGGAAAGAAAAAATAGACTACTTAACACTACAGCGAGTACCAGCTCAGTGGCAGCCATCTCACTCCAAACCCATCCTCTGCCATTCACTAATGCAGAAAGTTGACACATGATATTTGGACTGGTTGGGCAGCGGTAATGATTCCCCACGGTGAGGCATCCGAAAATTTGTTGGATTCCAATCTCTGATTGTTTCTACCAGCAGCGCCAAGCACCGTGGTTCAGCGGCACTAGAGGGAGTGCATGCATTCTGTTTTTCAATCGGCAATGCGACTGATTCTGTCACTATGCAGCTTGTTATATCACCCTGCTATTTGAGGATAAGCATCAGCTGTTATTGTCCTTGTTCAGTTCCTGTGCCAACAGTGCTCTCTGTGTTTGGTTCTCAGACTTATGAAGGTTGACATTGGAAGGTCCAGGTATGTTTGAGCCACGTTCTGGCTTTGTAACATGTCAGATTGCATCCCTTCAAGATTACCTTCACTGCTCATATCCTTGGTTTCTATCGGTAGCTTGATGCTTGCCCAACGGTGTATTTCCTATCAGCTGTTCAGGGTGTGGTCTCTATCAGTTCTTTCCAAGGTCTGTAATGTCAATCATTTATGTTCACTTTGTCGATCATTTTATACTGAAACAATCACATCGCCTATTCACTGGCATTATGTCTGAATGTGCCATAAGTATTGCTCTGTAGAGAATGGTCCGAAAAATCAACAGGAACATACCCCCAACTAGGATCAGCTTGCAGGAGCCAATATATCTGTCTGAGACTATGATATATTGAGACAAATATAGATGTGAAATATTTGAGAGCATCTAGACCAGAGTTAGCAGTCCAGAATCAATGTGCATAGTCAGATAACATGATTGCGCCACAGATTCCAAAGCCCTGACTCCAATTTCTGCACATATTAATACATCCTGTTCTATCCATGTTAATCAGTAGTAGTGGATTAGTGTCTCTGGACCCAACTGAGACTCCCAGAACAATCAGAAGAGACATAGAGGTTCTGGCCGAGCAGGAACATCTGCTCTAGTCATCGTTGGGAAGAATGCACATGACTTATGGAACCTTGAGATAAATGCTAATGGTAAAGGAGTCTTCCTCTGAGCTTGTATGTGCTACATCCAAACTCTCGTCTTGTCTCTCAAGGAACAGTTCGATAGATGGTTGATTGTTCATGTTATCATCAGCAGTTTACTTCAAAGGCAATACAGGCTAGAACAGCTTTCTCTATGATGTGAAATACCACTGTGCTACTGTCTATCATAGCCATCTATATATTGTATCTATGTCTGACCAACGTTTAATTGATGAGATGCCCACCTCTATGGCACCACCCGGTTTCAAACTTGTCCCCTGCATCTTGGGGTTTTTTCCCATGTGGTTTTACCAGTCAGGTTTTACTGTCTCCCTGTGTGGCCGTTCAACCTATTTACTAGTTGAGACTCATGTATTGAATAGAATATGCCTAGTCTATTTTGGTTTTGGTAGTTTAGCTGTGAAATATCATATTCTTATATCTGTATCTGTAGGGTAAGATAGTAAGGGTGCACTCCTACCTACCTACCTACCTAGTGATGTTCATTACTTTCCTGACTTGAGCAACAAAAATCAGTAGAATAGTTCCTTTACTGTATTCATTCAATACATATAAAACACCTCAGTCACCTGATGCTGATTAATTAGATGACAAATTATTACAGTGACATAATCAAGTTAAGTGCCGAAGGCGCACATGCCGCCCGAGGCTGCCCGCAGGGCGGCAGCACAGTGTTTGAGGCTTAAAACAAGCTGTGGTTCCTACCAGAGGGAGGAACCTAAAGCTTGTTTCAAGTATAATGAGGTACTTGATGATGATGTAAGATGTTGTTGCATTGCTAGCGAAAAAAAGGGGGACTTGTATCTGCCACCGGAACGGGTGGCCTCTCCCCCACTGGTAAGAAAATGACCAGGAGAAAATTGCGTACTCAGAATGCAAAAATGGACACATTCTCCCCATGAAAACATAGTTCATGATCAATAGCAGTGAATTGGTCCTGACACGAGGAATGGTTGCCTGCAGAAAACGATCAAGAACAGAATAGTATAGAATGAGATCATATCATATGGCAGCTGTCATAGACTGGACCTAGTCAGGTATGATGAACGATCAACAGTGGAGAGCCGCGGTTGGCACTAGTCAGCCATGCATGCTGAACCATATCTTGGAGATGACCAAAAAAGTTTAAGGATGTCAGCACGGTCATGCTTTTCGAGAGTCACATGTACAAGACCCACCGTCGCCTTCCGGAGCACCAAAAGTATTTGAATAAAGGCTGTAAGGATTAGGTGAGCTAGAAAACAAGGAAACCTGACGAAAATGTCACAATTAAGAATGAATGAGAGCCTAGCCTTACACTTGGTCGGGGAAGAGGGAGCAAGAGGGCCAGGGATGGTTGTTGAAACAAGAAGCGCAAGCGGTCGGGGTTTGAATTAAAACCAACATCACGCCATCGGACATGTGATGGGCTCCATTGATAGGGTTGCGCGAAAAACCTCCCGGGAATATTTGACTGATGACCATTGATCCAATTCCTTAGAACACCATGCAAGTATCACAGCTCAACAACTTGGAATGTCAGGTATATATCTCCTTCCTTCTTTTATTAGTTGTATACATTGAGGTGAAAGATGTGCAGTACCAGAGCAGTAATATTTTTGAAAATGTAGTATCACCTCTCATGCCTAGTCCGTGCAATCAGCCAGTTTATATTTCAAGCTTAGAACAAGAAAGGTATGCTGCCATACCTGAATACCTGATTAATATGACTAGGGTGCCACAGAACAACATGGTCAGGCCTATACATGCGACAGTGCGTGTTGAACGGTACGGCCCGGTCCTCGGCCGCTTCAGATGTTTCACGCATCATTATTATACCTGTCCGATCCTTAGTTACTCCTTAGCTATTTTGTCCTCTTCCTTCATCCCGTACCCCCAGCATTTAGCTCATATCTCAATACAATCCGCTTTTACCTTTGCTTGTGCTCAAGTTCATCCGAGCCACTGCGCCACTTCGTCCAACAGTGCGCCGTGAGCTTTCTCACTACATCATTACAATGCATGTCAAGGCACCTCAGGCAATCCCAGTGAATCACCGAGATCATGAGGAGTGTTGCCAACGCCACAAAAGATTGGATCTCCGACTGAATGCTTAGTGTGTATTTGTGACAGTAATTGTAACACCAAGAATCTAGAGTGTGCGTAAAACCCTTGAAGTACCAGGATCTAACACAATTTTCAGCAAACTTGGCAACCTCACGCTTTTTGCATGACTTTGTGATTTATTACACAGTATAACATCCATACAAGTGTAAGTACCAGGACAGCAGGAAAAGGATGTGAACCTTACCAAGCAAACCGCCTTACCAAGCACACCAAAGCTAGGACAGGCACGAAAACCAATGAAGCAAAAGAGTTGCAGAAAGCGAAGCAAGAAAAAGAAAACACGGATCTGAAAGCCAACAGGAGCAAACGAACGATGACGCAAGCTATCACTACGTTCCCGGCCGTTCTATTTTAGGGTCAGAGTGCCTGAGAGTACGTCAGAGCTATGTGAGAATACATAGCTATTCCTAGATATTCGCATGACATATTCTTACTTCAGTACAGCTAAGACTAGATCCCGTATATCTCAGCACATGTGCCCATTCTACTCAAGTATATGTGAGTCTACTCTTGTGTGAGTCTCCCTGGGATACAAGACCAGATAATCCAGTCCTTTCGCTGCCCAGTGCGACATGTTTCAGAACTCACACGCTGTCATCAGGCGCAGTCTCCTTGAGGCCGCAGCGCCTCATCGACACCATATATAAGCCGTACAGCTTTAATTAGCCGCGTACGGCAGCTGACTACCGCCCGTGAATGATCGCCGAAAGGTGTACGTATTTCACCGAGCTTTGTCGCCCAGTCATGCCCTTACCGCCTACAAAGGCTTAATAAATGATTGAAATATCATAAAAATTGCTTATTTTAGCCCTGAAGATATGTACTTTGTGAATAGCTAAGAATACACATGTATTCCGACATATCCGAGACATATTCTGAGGGTGAGAATATGCCGAGAATATGTCACGTGGTCTAGGTTGGAATAGATCCGGCGGAAACGCAGTGAATTAATAACCATTGAGTCTCTACCAAAACTGCACTATGTAGCTCAGGCATCTTCTCACGTGTGTAGCATTTCCCAGATCCTTGATGAGCCATTAAATCTATTGTATGGCTGAAACCTGCGTCCTGCAAAGTATTGGTGCTGAAATTGTAGTTTCAGCTGATCGAACCAAAATGGTACCGTAAGATTCCGTCTATCCATGCAGCAACCACGATGGCACACTGGATCGGTTGAAATAAATCCTCAAATCTCCCCCTGTATTCTTATACACCAGTGTTTAGGCCTCCATTTCCTACCCTTTGGATCACAGCAGAAGTCAACTTGTAGTGTACTGCATGAACTTCGCCGGTTGATATGGTTTTGGTTCTAAATTCCCAGCTCCCCGAGTGCAAATGGGAGGCACAACCTGTCCACGAGATTTCTGATGTCCACCCCTAATGTCCGCTTCCAAGTTCGCACCTCGTTGGGGTTTTGAACAAAAAGGTGTTCCGTGAGATCCCAGTTCACGAGCCATCAGCGGTCCTGCTGTGCATGGAGGTACACAATGTAAGCAATAAGTCAGAGATCTGAATATTCTGTATTCCCTGGAAATTGCGACTTGACATAGCACTACATATCCATAAAGTACCTATTACAACCATTGGAGTCCTTAGGGCTGCCCTCCAGTGTCTTGCTCTGGACAGTGGTTTTTCTCATCATCTCATTTGAATCAATGTCTTCAATGTTCATCTCAACTCAGTTCTCCTGGCAGAAGAATTTCTTCCTTGTTGCCTCAACTTCTCAGGTAGTTCATCTACAACCAAGCAGCGACATCCCTTCCACGTCATGCTCGCTAGTTGAGAATGAGGTCATTACTGTACCTTTTTAGTTCAAAACTCGTATCGAGATCAACACATCTATACCACACTTCAAGGACGAGCTCCTCATCAACAGATTGACGGATCAATGTCGCCCTCATAGTGTTAATGTACCTATGCATCACGGACTGACTGGCTCAAGAGGTCAAAGTTCTTGAGATCTGAGGAAAACGGCAGTCGGTCTAAGAAAAACTTCTGAGTAACTCGAGGATATGCTGCTGAAAGTGGGGAAATATCACTCCTCCGGACCCTAGTCAAACTTTGTTCCCCCAGTCACTTATATGGCGTCCAAATGCGCATTTAATCATTTTCCTGCGCGCGTGATGGAATCCCCCGCGGAATTTTCCAATATACCTTGAATCTGTTCAGAACATATGGTAAACACTCTCGGCTCCCTGTGATAGCCAAAGAAGTATCCACAAAGCGGTCGGATTGAGATTTCGGAACAAATGGATGCCGATTGCCCAGCATGTGATCATATGCGTCACCTCGAGCTCGTCCTGTCTCGGTCCATCTGTGCTACAGTATCAAGTCACAATGAACAGGTAGTTGAATTAAGTGAGTAAGGATGCATTTTTTCCTCTACTCATGCACTGGAATCCCTGCCTCAAGATCTTCTATGATGTGAAAGATTGGAGTATACTAGACTAAATACCCTGTCTCTTTGTCAGCAAATGTGAACAAGGCATCCTGGCACCATGGGATTACCCTTCCAAAGCTTGGGATCTTCTTGAAGCGCTCTAATGCTTTTGACCAGATTTTTCGATTCTAACAAGAGGTTTAGCTTCCAATTTGTCCAAGTCTCACAGATGGACACTAGACAAGGATAACTCAGATAATGAGTTGGAGGCCGATGAGCCGGATCCCAGGACTAGAAAAGTCAGTGAGACCCGCAAAGTCTCCGCATCTTTGTCCCACAGTGCCGGTCCAAGGAAACTCCAGTAGGGCCCTGTTTTCAATGTTTGAGGATTAAAAACTGGGTTTATAAACCAGGTTTGTCAACAGGCTGTTTATAAACTGGTTTGCAGTTTTTAAATCACTGCTTACCTAAATGCGGAATCTGGCTGATATTCTCAGCTGCCTTTGTCTCTTCCATCTACCACAACGTCTTGGACACTTCAAAAGGGTCTGGTGATGCACAAAATGCTTCAGTGACTTCAACGAGCGGACTTGACAAAATTTTG
This sequence comes from Mycena floridula, assembly GCA_029320655.1. Classification (NCBI taxonomy): domain Eukaryota; kingdom Fungi; phylum Basidiomycota; class Agaricomycetes; order Agaricales; family Mycenaceae; genus Mycena; species Mycena floridula. The sequence goes on along the minus strand of JARIHS010000157.1, from coordinate 35,496 downwards.
ATGAAACTCCCATGCTTGATCAACCATCAGCCAGCTCAGGCTTCCGTCGTTGGCTGATGCAAGGCCTCCACAGCCTCAAGTGTAACCTGGAGATTGGCGCAAGGATATTTCACTGTGAATGTTTCAGCAAAATATTTCATATCAACCACCATAACTCAAACAAAAGGCCCAACTAGTGGTTCATTTAAAACCAATAAACCAGGAGTTACTGGGACTGCATTTGAAAACCGGGTTATAAACACCTGTTTATAAACTGGTTTGCAAACCAGTACTATAAACAGGGCCCTAAACTCCAGTGTATGTCTCCATACCTTGCATTATTCTTTGTCTTAGTCTCTGCTTTTAGTCTCAGTTCGACAAAGAGTCCGAGACTCCAGAAACTCAAGAGACATTGTCGGGCTTCCAGTATATAACCAAGCCCACACTTTGTTGCCAATATCTTCACAGGGGAATAATATTTCCCAGCTTTCAGCAACATACAAGGATTCAAGGTCAAATGCTGGCAGGTACCCTGCCCACTATTTGCGGGCTTGAACAAAAACACTCAGTGTAGTCCCGATATTGCCCGGATCCCCAGACGAGTGAGAGACGTTGAGAGGCCATGGAATGACTGCCGAGTTCAGTAAGCAAGCCCATCAATTCAAGAAAGTAATGACGAACTTGATACCCAACACATTCATCTAGGATCTGAAACATATCGGATACAAAGTGGATCAAACAGCAAAAATTGATTCGATTGGTATCCCTCAAGTTGGATTGGGCATCACAAGAGTCATTAGATCCATGGAAAGCTACACCCTGAATTTGACTCATCAAGTCAAGGCATAACATCAGACTGCATTGATAAGAGCAGCGCTTCACACCTGATGTCAGTGGATCACATGATAGGTCCCACGGCATGACTCTGGGATTTATGCGTATTTGGCTGAAATTTTAAGTGAATGCAATCCCCAGCGTCAAATCATGAGAATGCCAGTCGTAAAAGAGATGAAGCTATGTGTTACAAGATTGGAGCCGCCCGCTCAACAAGAGATGTAACAACAGAATTTATTCAGACATCAAGTGTACCCATTTGATGGAACAAGAGTGGTTCTGAGAGAGAACACAGAACCCGAGGCTGTCTGATGAATTTAGTCTCTGATCAACTGAAACTTCGGGTACCCAGACGGGATTAAAAGAAAGGTCTATAAAGCAATTGATTGAAACGAGAGATGTACGAACACAATTCATTCAAACATCAAGTACCCAATTGATGAACCAGAGTGTGTCTTAGAGGAACAGAACCCAAGGCTGTTTAATGCACTTGATCCCGGATCAACTGAAGCCTCAGGCCACCAAGAGAGGATTGAATAAAAGAGGACATCAATGCAATCAATGCTGTTATTGTCAGGATGAACATTTGTTCGTACCTTGTTTCGGAGCGAGCTCAAGCCTCATGTTTTATCGGGCATGTCATTACAGGATCCGAGGTACTTATTCACACGGTTTCTCGTACATAAAGCCGTATTTACGCATGTCGTACTTACCCTTTTGCCCTACAGCAATATTATCTTTACCGTTCTTCTCTTAACCGGGATGCTTGCCTTCGAAGGACAAGATTCATTCTGACAGTTATCACCTTAGGACTCCAATGCACACACAATGCTTTTTAGGAGAATTCATTTTTTCAATGGTCAATTCGTTATGTAGAGGTGCAGACTCTAATTAATGATTCTTCTCTTGGATGCGCCAATTATTAGGAGTCAGATTGGAACTGCAAAATAATCAGGAATACCACCTTCATGGCTGAAACAGGACCTGAAGTCTGGGCCATCTGAGAGTGGAATCTATGGATATCTATGTATCGAACATACCAAAAAGAACCAATTCCAATATCGGTACAACTGCTTTTGAAATCAGGGTGTCCTTGTATTCTGTTTGTAGCCTCTAGGATAAAGATTCTGCGATCCTGTCAATCTGATTGGGAGGTCCCACCAATCAGAGCAAACCAGAAAGATCACCACAAGGTCACTTTGCATACCAGCAGATCTCTCAGACTCAGAGATTGTCTGCCTAGTGCATCGGGGGGCCTATTTACAGAGCATCCGATTAGGTCTCTGTGTATTGCAGAGACTCCATCGGACGCACCACCGTATCTAGCACCTAATACGGCCGGCCACCTGATCTTGTCACAGCCACCAGCTTCGCAGGCGAAAAGTCTTGACGTTTGATGACGTGTGTCCGTCACTTTGCTCTGCATCCTGTTGTCAACGTCGGCTGCCAAAATTATTTTCCTCGCTCTTTTCTGGGAGAGCTAAGTAATCTACAGACTAAATAATTAGAGACCGACTTGGCTAGTCCCATGATTTACGTCATGGATTCAGTCACCATCCATCATACGGTGGATGGCATCCAGCAGATAGAACTCATTTTCTGTAATTCTTGTACTTGAGTACACGTAACAAAACTGAGCCAATATTGTGTAGAATTAGTACTTTTGAAATTCAAGATTCCTCATAAAAGCTGAGCAGAGTGATGAATTGTGGTCAGAAACATGTGTTGAGATGTTGAAGAGCTCTCAGAGCATGACACCCAACATTGGGCTTATCATTTACGTCTGTGGTACGGTAAGTGGACGTACCGGCTTCCCGAAAACATGTGACAAATTTCTGTTTTCAGCCCAGGTTCTCACGACCTTCTCTTTGCCAGTCTTTGGTCTCGACCTTCATTCAACCGCACCGTTTCAAGCCCGACAACAATCATCACCAAGGAGACTGCGAGACAACAAGGGGGGAGTTTTATGCTTGTTATATGATGCTTACATGATAACTTATAAGGCCGGCAAGCGGCAGGGCCCGCTACGTACTACGTTGCCGGAGGGTTATAATTGTGACCATAAGCTGGCATTGTGTATGTAGAGGATTGAATCATATTAGAACATCTTATCATGACTAGACTGTGAGGGTAAGGCGGGAATGGGTACATGAAGGAATGGACCCGGGAGTGGGCTGAGGACGGGAGACAGTGAGGACGAGGGTGACTGAGGGCCCGTCAGAACCTACAGCATCATCTTGAGCTTCATCCCATGCGGACAGACCCATAGGGAATTGAAAAATCTGATGAGATGATTCAGCCTGTGGGTTAGAAAGATCAAATGATGCCAATGGCAGATAATCAGCTTCATTTAGATTATACATATGAACATCATTCAGTAATTCTCTGTGCAAAAGTTCAAAGGGTTCATCTGGTTCATCTGTTTCATGACGCTAGACATCACTGAGGCAGGAGCCTGACCGACACCAGGGTTGGTGTCGCGTACCGTAGATTAGTACTTCAATGTTGAGTAGTAATTCTTATCAAACCTATAAGAAATGATATCTTCGAGTTCTTCTTACAGTCACACTGGAGGTAAGGGTTAGAATGAAGATGGTATTTCTGGGTAAAAGGTAAGATATTCGTTACAATGTGAGCTATCTACATTTAAAGGTAGCTACATGAGTCATTACTAATCATTAAGAGTCATGAAGAGAGTCATTGAGTCAAAGGAAAGAATAAAATGATGAAAACGGTACCGGGCCGAACCTTGAGGTTACCCCCAGTTACGAGACCACGTGAGTGGCTCGTTTGTTGGGAGTCAGCGAAATTCAGGAGAACCGCATCGGAGAACCTAGTGGGGATATCCGGCCAGGCACGTGCAGCGATGACGTAGCCCTTGAGTGAACTCACTTCAGCAGCTTCTGAATCTGACTAGTGACTCTGGGCACCTCTTTCCTTTGAATTTCATTGTACCAGAGAACCAGTTGTGGTTCCTTGACAGAATATTCATCAATTTATCAGCTATTTTGGCTTCAGTGGAAGTTTGGGTCCCCGGATACAGCCTGGGCGCTGTGAGGAGTGTACCTCAGGTACATGACGAGCAGTGCACAATTTCTCATCCCTCCTTATTCTCACTGATTACACAGCTTGGTGAACAGAGCCAAAAAATGGGGGGCTCGTACTTGCCGCTTGTCAGCCTCTATTTCACTGGTGGCTTGCATCCCTTTCTGCCGGCACCTCGAAGCGGATATATTGCTCTAGATCCAGCTCTTTGTCGTCCGAGCAGCCTTTCATCCAAGAAGGGCTATATGAGTGTGATATGTCGGCCGAGAAGGCAAATCATGGTCACGAAGACATTGACTAAATATCTATGCAAGTTTCGGATTTATGCTTGCAGAAGCGTCAGATTTTATCAGCGAAGACGTTTTTAGAGCCTGCAAAGGTCAATGGCGGTTCATGAGAGTCCATGGAGGAAGAGCGGAAACATGTTTAATTACGGTGTCACACTGTCCCGTGTCACAATTACGCGCTATATCATTATTAATAAATCCTTTTGCCATCGATAATGGCGCTGACCGATAACTGCTCTCTTCAATGGTGCCCCAAGACCACTGACGCCTGGTCCCATCCTCAGAGCTGACTTGCTCTCCAAGTGGGGCCTGGGCACAATTTTGCTCATTCCCAATAACCGAGCCTACAAGTGGGGCTCGTAATGAAGCCTCCAACATGGAAACATGACACGACGGCCAAAGAGACGACCATTGCACGCGTGAACAATGACAATAATGGATAGTCAGCAAAGTAGTGGCTGTGCTAACGCGGTATATCCCCATTGGGCTCTTTGAGGGCGTACCCACAAAATAGCTCACTCCCAAAACAAGCCCATTCAAGTGGGACTTGTAACATGGTACATTGTGAGCCTCGTGTGCATGCCTCGTACTTTGCGCTTACTTGATCAGCCTGCTTTTTTGTTCGCAACTCAAATTACTCACCTGCAGCCCAGATTCCCTGATGTGTGGAATGCCCGATTTTTCACAGTGCACAATTACATGGTACATTGTGATACTTGTATGCATACCTCGTACCTTTATCTCTGTGCGACCTGATTTTTTGTTCGTGACTCAAATCACTCACTTCGGCTAGACCCTTACATAGACAATGGGGTGGTGCTAGATACGGTGGTGCGTCCGATGGAGTCTCTGCAATACACAGAGACCTAATCGGATGCTCTGTAAATAGGCCCCCCGATGCACTAGGCAGACAATCTCTGAGTCTGAGAGATCTGCTGGTATGCAAAGTGACCTTGTGGTGATCTTTCTGGTTTGCTCTGATTGGTGGGACCTCCCAATCAGATTGACAGGATCGCAGAATCTTTATCCTAGAGGCTACAAACAGAATACAAGGACACCCTGATTTCAAAAGCAGTTGTACCGATATTGGAATTGGTTCTTTTTGGTATGTTCGATACATAGATATCCATAGATTCCACTCTCAGATGGCCCAGACTTCAGGTCCTGTTTCAGCCATGAAGGTGGTATTCCTGATTATTTTGCAGTTCCAATCTGACTCCTAATAATTGGCGCATCCAAGAGAAGAATCATTAATTAGAGTCTGCACCTCTACATAACGAATTGACCATTGAAAAAATGAATTCTCCTAAAAAGCATTGTGTGTGCATTGGAGTCCTAAGGTGATAACTGTCAGAATGAATCTTGTCCTTCGAAGGCAAGCATCCCGGTTAAGAGAAGAACGGTAAAGATAATATTGCTGTAGGGCAAAAGGGTAAGTACGACATGCGTAAATACGGCTTTATGTACGAGAAACCGTGTGAATAAGTACCTCGGATCCTGTAATGACATGCCCGATAAAACATGAGGCTTGAGCTCGCTCCGAAACAAGGTACGAACAAATGTTCATCCTGACAATAACAGCATTGATTGCATTGATGTCCTCTTTTATTCAATCCTCTCTTGGTGGCCTGAGGCTTCAGTTGATCCGGGATCAAGTGCATTAAACAGCCTTGGGTTCTGTTCCTCTAAGACACACTCTGGTTCATCAATTGGGTACTTGATGTTTGAATGAATTGTGTTCGTACATCTCTCGTTTCAATCAATTGCTTTATAGACCTTTCTTTTAATCCCGTCTGGGTACCCGAAGTTTCAGTTGATCAGAGACTAAATTCATCAGACAGCCTCGGGTTCTGTGTTCTCTCTCAGAACCACTCTTGTTCCATCAAATGGGTACACTTGATGTCTGAATAAATTCTGTTGTTACATCTCTTGTTGAGCGGGCGGCTCCAATCTTGTAACACATAGCTTCATCTCTTTTACGACTGGCATTCTCATGATTTGACGCTGGGGATTGCATTCACTTAAAATTTCAGCCAAATACGCATAAATCCCAGAGTCATGCCGTGGGACCTATCATGTGATCCACTGACATCAGGTGTGAAGCGCTGCTCTTATCAATGCAGTCTGATGTTATGCCTTGACTTGATGAGTCAAATTCAGGGTGTAGCTTTCCATGGATCTAATGACTCTTGTGATGCCCAATCCAACTTGAGGGATACCAATCGAATCAATTTTTGCTGTTTGATCCACTTTGTATCCGATATGTTTCAGATCCTAGATGAATGTGTTGGGTATCAAGTTCGTCATTACTTTCTTGAATTGATGGGCTTGCTTACTGAACTCGGCAGTCATTCCATGGCCTCTCAACGTCTCTCACTCGTCTGGGGATCCGGGCAATATCGGGACTACACTGAGTGTTTTTGTTCAAGCCCGCAAATAGTGGGCAGGGTACCTGCCAGCATTTGACCTTGAATCCTTGTATGTTGCTGAAAGCTGGGAAATATTATTCCCCTGTGAAGATATTGGCAACAAAGTGTGGGCTTGGTTATATACTGGAAGCCCGACAATGTCTCTTGAGTTTCTGGAGTCTCGGACTCTTTGTCGAACTGAGACTAAAAGCAGAGACTAAGACAAAGAATAATGCAAGGTATGGAGACATACACTGGAGTTTAGGGCCCTGTTTATAGTACTGGTTTGCAAACCAGTTTATAAACAGGTGTTTATAACCCGGTTTTCAAATGCAGTCCCAGTAACTCCTGGTTTATTGGTTTTAAATGAACCACTAGTTGGGCCTTTTGTTTGAGTTATGGTGGTTGATATGAAATATTTTGCTGAAACATTCACAGTGAAATATCCTTGCGCCAATCTCCAGGTTACACTTGAGGCTGTGGAGGCCTTGCATCAGCCAACGACGGAAGCCTGAGCTGGCTGATGGTTGATCAAGCATGGGAGTTTCATCAAAATTTTGTCAAGTCCGCTCGTTGAAGTCACTGAAGCATTTTGTGCATCACCAGACCCTTTTGAAGTGTCCAAGACGTTGTGGTAGATGGAAGAGACAAAGGCAGCTGAGAATATCAGCCAGATTCCGCATTTAGGTAAGCAGTGATTTAAAAACTGCAAACCAGTTTATAAACAGCCTGTTGACAAACCTGGTTTATAAACCCAGTTTTTAATCCTCAAACATTGAAAACAGGGCCCTACTGGAGTTTCCTTGGACCGGCACTGTGGGACAAAGATGCGGAGACTTTGCGGGTCTCACTGACTTTTCTAGTCCTGGGATCCGGCTCATCGGCCTCCAACTCATTATCTGAGTTATCCTTGTCTAGTGTCCATCTGTGAGACTTGGACAAATTGGAAGCTAAACCTCTTGTTAGAATCGAAAAATCTGGTCAAAAGCATTAGAGCGCTTCAAGAAGATCCCAAGCTTTGGAAGGGTAATCCCATGGTGCCAGGATGCCTTGTTCACATTTGCTGACAAAGAGACAGGGTATTTAGTCTAGTATACTCCAATCTTTCACATCATAGAAGATCTTGAGGCAGGGATTCCAGTGCATGAGTAGAGGAAAAAATGCATCCTTACTCACTTAATTCAACTACCTGTTCATTGTGACTTGATACTGTAGCACAGATGGACCGAGACAGGACGAGCTCGAGGTGACGCATATGATCACATGCTGGGCAATCGGCATCCATTTGTTCCGAAATCTCAATCCGACCGCTTTGTGGATACTTCTTTGGCTATCACAGGGAGCCGAGAGTGTTTACCATATGTTCTGAACAGATTCAAGGTATATTGGAAAATTCCGCGGGGGATTCCATCACGCGCGCAGGAAAATGATTAAATGCGCATTTGGACGCCATATAAGTGACTGGGGGAACAAAGTTTGACTAGGGTCCGGAGGAGTGATATTTCCCCACTTTCAGCAGCATATCCTCGAGTTACTCAGAAGTTTTTCTTAGACCGACTGCCGTTTTCCTCAGATCTCAAGAACTTTGACCTCTTGAGCCAGTCAGTCCGTGATGCATAGGTACATTAACACTATGAGGGCGACATTGATCCGTCAATCTGTTGATGAGGAGCTCGTCCTTGAAGTGTGGTATAGATGTGTTGATCTCGATACGAGTTTTGAACTAAAAAGGTACAGTAATGACCTCATTCTCAACTAGCGAGCATGACGTGGAAGGGATGTCGCTGCTTGGTTGTAGATGAACTACCTGAGAAGTTGAGGCAACAAGGAAGAAATTCTTCTGCCAGGAGAACTGAGTTGAGATGAACATTGAAGACATTGATTCAAATGAGATGATGAGAAAAACCACTGTCCAGAGCAAGACACTGGAGGGCAGCCCTAAGGACTCCAATGGTTGTAATAGGTACTTTATGGATATGTAGTGCTATGTCAAGTCGCAATTTCCAGGGAATACAGAATATTCAGATCTCTGACTTATTGCTTACATTGTGTACCTCCATGCACAGCAGGACCGCTGATGGCTCGTGAACTGGGATCTCACGGAACACCTTTTTGTTCAAAACCCCAACGAGGTGCGAACTTGGAAGCGGACATTAGGGGTGGACATCAGAAATCTCGTGGACAGGTTGTGCCTCCCATTTGCACTCGGGGAGCTGGGAATTTAGAACCAAAACCATATCAACCGGCGAAGTTCATGCAGTACACTACAAGTTGACTTCTGCTGTGATCCAAAGGGTAGGAAATGGAGGCCTAAACACTGGTGTATAAGAATACAGGGGGAGATTTGAGGATTTATTTCAACCGATCCAGTGTGCCATCGTGGTTGCTGCATGGATAGACGGAATCTTACGGTACCATTTTGGTTCGATCAGCTGAAACTACAATTTCAGCACCAATACTTTGCAGGACGCAGGTTTCAGCCATACAATAGATTTAATGGCTCATCAAGGATCTGGGAAATGCTACACACGTGAGAAGATGCCTGAGCTACATAGTGCAGTTTTGGTAGAGACTCAATGGTTATTAATTCACTGCGTTTCCGCCGGATCTATTCCAACCTAGACCACGTGACATATTCTCGGCATATTCTCACCCTCAGAATATGTCTCGGATATGTCGGAATACATGTGTATTCTTAGCTATTCACAAAGTACATATCTTCAGGGCTAAAATAAGCAATTTTTATGATATTTCAATCATTTATTAAGCCTTTGTAGGCGGTAAGGGCATGACTGGGCGACAAAGCTCGGTGAAATACGTACACCTTTCGGCGATCATTCACGGGCGGTAGTCAGCTGCCGTACGCGGCTAATTAAAGCTGTACGGCTTATATATGGTGTCGATGAGGCGCTGCGGCCTCAAGGAGACTGCGCCTGATGACAGCGTGTGAGTTCTGAAACATGTCGCACTGGGCAGCGAAAGGACTGGATTATCTGGTCTTGTATCCCAGGGAGACTCACACAAGAGTAGACTCACATATACTTGAGTAGAATGGGCACATGTGCTGAGATATACGGGATCTAGTCTTAGCTGTACTGAAGTAAGAATATGTCATGCGAATATCTAGGAATAGCTATGTATTCTCACATAGCTCTGACGTACTCTCAGGCACTCTGACCCTAAAATAGAACGGCCGGGAACGTAGTGATAGCTTGCGTCATCGTTCGTTTGCTCCTGTTGGCTTTCAGATCCGTGTTTTCTTTTTCTTGCTTCGCTTTCTGCAACTCTTTTGCTTCATTGGTTTTCGTGCCTGTCCTAGCTTTGGTGTGCTTGGTAAGGCGGTTTGCTTGGTAAGGTTCACATCCTTTTCCTGCTGTCCTGGTACTTACACTTGTATGGATGTTATACTGTGTAATAAATCACAAAGTCATGCAAAAAGCGTGAGGTTGCCAAGTTTGCTGAAAATTGTGTTAGATCCTGGTACTTCAAGGGTTTTACGCACACTCTAGATTCTTGGTGTTACAATTACTGTCACAAATACACACTAAGCATTCAGTCGGAGATCCAATCTTTTGTGGCGTTGGCAACACTCCTCATGATCTCGGTGATTCACTGGGATTGCCTGAGGTGCCTTGACATGCATTGTAATGATGTAGTGAGAAAGCTCACGGCGCACTGTTGGACGAAGTGGCGCAGTGGCTCGGATGAACTTGAGCACAAGCAAAGGTAAAAGCGGATTGTATTGAGATATGAGCTAAATGCTGGGGGTACGGGATGAAGGAAGAGGACAAAATAGCTAAGGAGTAACTAAGGATCGGACAGGTATAATAATGATGCGTGAAACATCTGAAGCGGCCGAGGACCGGGCCGTACCGTTCAACACGCACTGTCGCATGTATAGGCCTGACCATGTTGTTCTGTGGCACCCTAGTCATATTAATCAGGTATTCAGGTATGGCAGCATACCTTTCTTGTTCTAAGCTTGAAATATAAACTGGCTGATTGCACGGACTAGGCATGAGAGGTGATACTACATTTTCAAAAATATTACTGCTCTGGTACTGCACATCTTTCACCTCAATGTATACAACTAATAAAAGAAGGAAGGAGATATATACCTGACATTCCAAGTTGTTGAGCTGTGATACTTGCATGGTGTTCTAAGGAATTGGATCAATGGTCATCAGTCAAATATTCCCGGGAGGTTTTTCGCGCAACCCTATCAATGGAGCCCATCACATGTCCGATGGCGTGATGTTGGTTTTAATTCAAACCCCGACCGCTTGCGCTTCTTGTTTCAACAACCATCCCTGGCCCTCTTGCTCCCTCTTCCCCGACCAAGTGTAAGGCTAGGCTCTCATTCATTCTTAATTGTGACATTTTCGTCAGGTTTCCTTGTTTTCTAGCTCACCTAATCCTTACAGCCTTTATTCAAATACTTTTGGTGCTCCGGAAGGCGACGGTGGGTCTTGTACATGTGACTCTCGAAAAGCATGACCGTGCTGACATCCTTAAACTTTTTTGGTCATCTCCAAGATATGGTTCAGCATGCATGGCTGACTAGTGCCAACCGCGGCTCTCCACTGTTGATCGTTCATCATACCTGACTAGGTCCAGTCTATGACAGCTGCCATATGATATGATCTCATTCTATACTATTCTGTTCTTGATCGTTTTCTGCAGGCAACCATTCCTCGTGTCAGGACCAATTCACTGCTATTGATCATGAACTATGTTTTCATGGGGAGAATGTGTCCATTTTTGCATTCTGAGTACGCAATTTTCTCCTGGTCATTTTCTTACCAGTGGGGGAGAGGCCACCCGTTCCGGTGGCAGATACAAGTCCCCCTTTTTTTCGCTAGCAATGCAACAACATCTTACATCATCATCAAGTACCTCATTATACTTGAAACAAGCTTTAGGTTCCTCCCTCTGGTAGGAACCACAGCTTGTTTTAAGCCTCAAACACTGTGCTGCCGCCCTGCGGGCAGCCTCGGGCGGCATGTGCGCCTTCGGCACTTAACTTGATTATGTCACTGTAATAATTTGTCATCTAATTAATCAGCATCAGGTGACTGAGGTGTTTTATATGTATTGAATGAATACAGTAAAGGAACTATTCTACTGATTTTTGTTGCTCAAGTCAGGAAAGTAATGAACATCACTAGGTAGGTAGGTAGGTAGGAGTGCACCCTTACTATCTTACCCTACAGATACAGATATAAGAATATGATATTTCACAGCTAAACTACCAAAACCAAAATAGACTAGGCATATTCTATTCAATACATGAGTCTCAACTAGTAAATAGGTTGAACGGCCACACAGGGAGACAGTAAAACCTGACTGGTAAAACCACATGGGAAAAAACCCCAAGATGCAGGGGACAAGTTTGAAACCGGGTGGTGCCATAGAGGTGGGCATCTCATCAATTAAACGTTGGTCAGACATAGATACAATATATAGATGGCTATGATAGACAGTAGCACAGTGGTATTTCACATCATAGAGAAAGCTGTTCTAGCCTGTATTGCCTTTGAAGTAAACTGCTGATGATAACATGAACAATCAACCATCTATCGAACTGTTCCTTGAGAGACAAGACGAGAGTTTGGATGTAGCACATACAAGCTCAGAGGAAGACTCCTTTACCATTAGCATTTATCTCAAGGTTCCATAAGTCATGTGCATTCTTCCCAACGATGACTAGAGCAGATGTTCCTGCTCGGCCAGAACCTCTATGTCTCTTCTGATTGTTCTGGGAGTCTCAGTTGGGTCCAGAGACACTAATCCACTACTACTGATTAACATGGATAGAACAGGATGTATTAATATGTGCAGAAATTGGAGTCAGGGCTTTGGAATCTGTGGCGCAATCATGTTATCTGACTATGCACATTGATTCTGGACTGCTAACTCTGGTCTAGATGCTCTCAAATATTTCACATCTATATTTGTCTCAATATATCATAGTCTCAGACAGATATATTGGCTCCTGCAAGCTGATCCTAGTTGGGGGTATGTTCCTGTTGATTTTTCGGACCATTCTCTACAGAGCAATACTTATGGCACATTCAGACATAATGCCAGTGAATAGGCGATGTGATTGTTTCAGTATAAAATGATCGACAAAGTGAACATAAATGATTGACATTACAGACCTTGGAAAGAACTGATAGAGACCACACCCTGAACAGCTGATAGGAAATACACCGTTGGGCAAGCATCAAGCTACCGATAGAAACCAAGGATATGAGCAGTGAAGGTAATCTTGAAGGGATGCAATCTGACATGTTACAAAGCCAGAACGTGGCTCAAACATACCTGGACCTTCCAATGTCAACCTTCATAAGTCTGAGAACCAAACACAGAGAGCACTGTTGGCACAGGAACTGAACAAGGACAATAACAGCTGATGCTTATCCTCAAATAGCAGGGTGATATAACAAGCTGCATAGTGACAGAATCAGTCGCATTGCCGATTGAAAAACAGAATGCATGCACTCCCTCTAGTGCCGCTGAACCACGGTGCTTGGCGCTGCTGGTAGAAACAATCAGAGATTGGAATCCAACAAATTTTCGGATGCCTCACCGTGGGGAATCATTACCGCTGCCCAACCAGTCCAAATATCATGTGTCAACTTTCTGCATTAGTGAATGGCAGAGGATGGGTTTGGAGTGAGATGGCTGCCACTGAGCTGGTACTCGCTGTAGTGTTAAGTAGTCTATTTTTTCTTTCCGGGGTGGAACTAGGAAGCCTGACTATTATTAATTAGGTAGTATTATATAACCGTCGGAATTTGGAAACACGTGCAGTTGCACCAACGTGTTTTACAAGAATTTCAACGTGACCAGAGGGCTCGACGGTACATTTGAGGAGTGAAACATATATATTATCATCATATGAGTCACAGATCACAGACCACTAAAATTAAGAAGGACAACCAGTAGAAACTGGTGATAGTAGGATTTATGGTCAGCAGACCATTATCGGTGACTGCGAGGGTGAAGAACAGTTGATATATGGATAGACATGATGAACAGTGGCCTGAAGGAAGATTGCGAGAGAAAACAAGAAGAAAAGAATATAAAATGCCCACCAAAATAATGGTTGCTCCATCAGCCAAACCTATATCTTTCAAAGCATCATGCCAGCACCTTCCGTGGTTTACATTCAACCTAGGGGCATATCAGGAGGCTTGCCGTTGCGAGGAAAATCCCATGGACCGAGTATTGTGGCAGATTTCGGCGCCGGAAATTGCCAGGTAAAATGGGACAACGAGGCGGTATTTCAGCACCAAATCTGAGGATTGAGCTTGATTTGGCCTCTGAAGACGTTGAGTGACAGCATACAGGTTCTGTGGGCTCCAGAAAGTTAAGATTTGGCGAGCTCAGGGAAAGGCGGGGTGACATTTGGGTGACGTGGCGAAATACCTCAAAGTCCGACAGTTACATAATAGCCGGTCTTGCCGGTTCCGACCACGCGATAAAAAAAAACAGACTTCATACTAGTACTATATTCTCACTAAGTAGTACTAGAGTCTATATATTAGAGACTGTATTATAGACATTGAGAAAAGACAAGGCTAAAGCAGAGGATGTGCTCAGAAGTCATGTGGCCAGCCGGATATCCCCATTGGGTTCTCCGTTGCGGCTCTCCTGAATTTTGCTCACACCCCAAACAATCCCACAAGTGGGACTCGTAACTGGGTGCACGGCGACGGAGGACGTAAATGGTCTAAGAACGATTGCGGCACTGTATTTACGGTAGTGCCGAGATGCCGGATTTACATTGATTTACAGTATTGTAAAATTCTCACGACTATATGTACATAACATAATGACCACGAGCATATTACTTCAACCTGATTACAAGATGCCACGTCACACAGGAAGCTGTGCGGAGCACGTGATCCATCCCCACTAGGTTCTTTGATGAACAAACGAGCCCCATAAATGGGGACTCGTAATCCGACCATTCACCGGAAGCGGAACTAGTAAGTAGCTCAACCACATCCGTTTCATTGTATCACCAATTATAGATGTTTTTCACCTCACCATGTATAAAGGACATTGATCAAGCAAGGAAAAGATCTCTTATTCTATGTCTAACGAGCTTTATGAGCTCATCCCTGTCACCAGAGCTTGGCCTCCCAAGCATACTTGTTAATCAATAGAGATCCTATAGCAATCTGATTGGGGTCTGAGCCCCAAGCAACTGGACTGAAAAATGAACAGCTAATGCTTGAACTCGATAGCCAAATATCTACTCCCTTGAGCAGCTTGATTTGATGTTTAGGGGTCTACTGATTTTCCGAAGTTCTTTCCTTTTGGTTCAAACTAAGCATCTGGATGATACAAGATGCGATGACAAATGAGCTCGCTGTATTATTGCTTCAACCACTGTCGCTTTGTGACATCTACTCGAATTACGAGTCCCCATTTATGGGGCTCGTTTGTTGGGATGGAGCGATTTTGTTGAAACAGCCATCAAAGGCCCCAAAGGGGATACATTTACGTCATAGTGCACCGCCCCCGCTTTGTTGCAACGACCTGCGACGACATTACTCTCGCCACCATTCAGATCAACCATCATGATTGTTCTCCATGCTATCTATTATATTGTGCAAAAAAAATTATTGCCCTTTGAGATTGGACCAACTTCGGATGAATCGGACCTTGAGTTTCTTCGGCCGAGATGACATGTGATGGGAAAACTACGTGTGTTGATTTCTGGAGCCGCATCGTCCTGCCCTTTGCCCCTCCTCACGACCATTACGAGTCCCACGGTTACGTGGGCTTGTTTGTTGGGAGGCAGCGAAATTCAGGAAACAGCCATCAAAGTCCCCAAAGGGGATACTCACGTGCGTAGCACCACCTCACCCGGTGACGTGTCTCATCACCTCTTGGTTCACGATTACTTACCCTTGATGTTACTTAGTCCGGTGATTCTGTGGGCGGAACAATAAGATAATACTTACTTCCTCAGTGTATCTGCTGGCCCTATGAGCCAGCGAAAATCCAACTTGGCCAACAGACGGCCAGCATTGTCGTCGCCGTGGTGTCCTTCCCACGGCTATCATTGTTGAGAATCGATACGGCCAGCAGCCTCAAGCTCCGAACTTGAGCAGAAAATGATGTTCAGAACTTCAAGGAGCCTGAGGTCAAAAAAAGTCTTGCTGAGTATCAGTCATGATCAATCGACAGATTGCCCATTAGATTTTTGGCAGCTATGCTTTTAGGGTATGATGACATCAATTTCCCGTATTGTGATAACTCCGTGTTTCACGTGTTTCTGTGTATTTTTGCGCTAGTTGACAAAAAGCGGTTAGGTTCTTATTACAGGACAGCACTCTTCTAGTGCAACCTGGCCAATAGAGTTATTGCAGCTAAATTGACTTTTATAAGGGTATGCTGGACTTCAATTGGTCTCACATGTATCACAGTTGTGTCCTGGAGATGCTGGAAATACACAACAAAATTGTCTACAGCACAACAAAGCATTTCCTCTGTGGCGCATTCCATCACATGGCATCTGATAAGATCACTTTACTTTGTGCCGTCCTGCCGAGTGTGCCGGCATTTACCGAAACTTGCTCAAACTGCACCTTTTTAGCCCTCCGTGGATGATATTTTTTTGGCCCTGTCAAGTGAGTGAAGGAGTGTGGTACTGAGTATGTGTCAATATTCCAAACTCAGGTATCAATCAGTAGACTTGTTATCACATTGTATTTCAGATAAAATGTCACATTAATTTGAAAGTTTTCTGCTAAGTATTCCATTGAAATTGAAAAAAATGGGGGACTCGTATCTGCCACCAGAATGGTTGGCCTCTATCCCACTGGTCCAGTGAAGTTCAACCTCACAATGAGAACCAGACTGTACAGCCTAGAGACCAACAATTTGTCTCTCACTGTCATGCTGATTTCCGGTGAATTCCAGCGGATACCGACTTCATATGACATCCAGTGAATTGCATTGGCCGGTAGACGCACTATTGTCGTGCAGAACCTTGATTCCCTTGCACTTGGGAACGTGTCTCTATTTCATAGGGCAATTGGACTCCATCGGAGGTTACTTGTAGCTCAAGGCTCGACAGCGTCCAGCGGAGATTGAACCAACGGACAAATCCGCTGGACTCCAACAGGGAAGCCCCCATCTGGCAAGTCCTCCAACATGGCCAGAAAATATTCCGGAGCTCCAGTGAACTCGAGCGGAGATTGAGCTGGAGGGGACTATCTACTAGACTTCACTGGGAATCAGTTCTTTTTCCTCATTTGTCCGATGGATTCCAGCGGCGGGATGCTCACGCCCACCTCCCACTGGTGGAGTCCGATGAACGCCGGCGTCTTTTCATGTGCGGGGGTTATTGCTGAGACAATGATGGATAAATGAATTCTGAAACACGGTAGATTTCGCAGTAATCCGAACCAAGAAAAGTTTGCAAAACAAAGCGAGCCTCAGTATGGGCTGCAAGGTCAGTTTCGATGGATTTGCAGCTGGAATGGGAGGTCAAATGCTAGGTCCCTGGTACATCCTGGACTGGTAGCTTGAGTAGGTGGTCAAATCGTGGGAGGACTCTCTGGTCGACTCAATCTGAAGGATATTCAGATGAGGCAGATATGGACTTGATTGGATAAGGGAGTGTACACTCTAGTTGTACCAGATGTTTAAAGGGTGCGGATAGACCATCATGAATACCACAATGTTGCAGGATGACTGAGCAGTGGAAGTTTGGCCGTTCCTCGCTTTTTTGATCATGCATTTTGGTTCAATCTTTCCCTGTCGCAAAAAAACCTGCCACGGGAGATTGACCGTACATTTTGGATCCCTGGACTCTGGAGTGGAACTACTGCAAAAAGCTCATCAATACGCACTCGGAAGCGAACATTGGAACTGGTCAGAAGCGATGCAGACAGCTCCTGAATCAGGAGAACAAACAGGACTCATATATTGAACAAAACCCCACGATTTGTCTCAGCTCCATTGTGGCAAGTTCCATCGAGAGAGGATGTCGGAAAAATCTGATCAGCCTCGTGAGAGTTTTTGTCTCATCGGCCTCGCGAAGTGTCTCAAGGTGTCTCACGAAGTTTAAAAAAGATAATTTTTGGATTCAACTAGAGTATCCCATACCTCATAATGCCTAATGAGACAGGCTGAAAACTCTTGGTGCCTCAAGAGGCCTCATGAGGCTATTTTTATTTTTCGGACAGAAGACAGAGCCGGCAGGAGACAGAAGGTCTGTTCTTTGTCTCTATCAAATATCTCTTCATCAACTTGATTGCTTGGTCTGGTGCGTCTTCCTTATAGACACCGGCGAAGCTCTCTGAAGAAAGTGAACAGCTCAAAGCCGGTATCTTCGTTGAACACTTGTATGCTGCCCCTTACTTATGAACATGACAAGTCAATAATATTGGCAATGCTCTAAAGCTAGCCGTATGATGTATGTAGATAGCAATCTTACTGCGACTTGGTTGCCTTGCACAGTGATAAATGGCACCCCAACAAGGCGCCACTGGTCACTCACTTGCAGGCTTGGTTGGGCCCGGTGAGTGAGTATATTGGGCAACGACAGGAGAATCGGCAACGACCAGTACAGGAAATGGCGGACCGCCGGCTAGCGCCAGCCAACCCTCCCTGAAATCGGGCTCTCGATGCTCAGGATCAAGTTTCAGTCGGATGCGATTGTCTCCGAGTTTGGGTGGAGGATTTTCGGCTGGATTGGACGGAGTACAAGGAGCGCCACAATCCACTGGCGGCGATGCCTGGGCAGGAATTGGGAAGAAGCTGCATCGAGGAAGAGTGGGAAGTGGGGACTCCGATGAAGAATCGCTCCAAGAAATGATATTGTGGAGATTGTGATGTTGGATATTCAGAGGGTGGAGGATTTTCCGAGGTTGAAGAATACATTTTGCTATATCTGTCGTGATTGAGTGATTGTGTCGTCGTGTTTTCCTCTTCTCTTCTCTTGCTTTCTCTCACTTTGTTCGCCCTGATGCTCTTGGACCCGTTTGTGGTCGTGTCGTTTGGGAAGAAGGTATTTCGGACGAGTGTGAGTCACTCACTTTGGTCGTTCGTTCGCAGGTAATCCGCCACTCGTGCTCGCCCGTATGGAACGAGAAGCTCCTTTTTCATGTGAGGAGGTCGGAGGTTGAGTTCATTCCTGGTTTCTTTTCTATTTCCTTCCTTGTCTCTTTTTTTCTTTCGCCTTCCTCTCTCAGGCACTCACTCACTCCGCTCGTCCGCGCAAATCCAATTAACAATCCTCGACTGGGACAAACTCTCTTCGAACGACTATATCCGCGGCGCGAATGTCGATATTGGGGAGGGGCGGATGGGTTGTACGAAGAAGATGGTGCGTGCGTACGGACACTACGTAGAAGCTACTTGGGTCATTCGACTAGGAAGTGATATATATATTTGTGATATGATCATCATATGCATGATGTTCTGAACTTGGGACAGCATAAAAATAAAGATCTTCGCAATATGGACAACGACCCGGAATCGAACCAGGGCAATCCGTAAAGAGATGACTGGTGCGTGCTACTCGTTACACCGTCGTCACTTATGAACGACCTTTTACAATTATGTACTGTAGCTCCAGCTTCCTCCGATATACCCTCTTGATACCTTCATGACGTCCCTTACGTGCTCGTGTGGCTTCTCGGATATGTATGGATGGGTGTAAGACATTCTAGGACATTCTGCGAATAATGATATTCAGGCATGTCAACAATATTCAAGCGCATTGACCGAATGAACAAAAGACAAGAATAGGAAGCGAGTAGATGGCAACTTGGATTCGAACCAGGGCTATCCGTGGAGGATTGGCATATCAGATTGTAGGAGCTTCGGATCCCGTCCCGATAGACGCTTTCCAGCAGCTCTCCGATACCGTTGGGTCTAGTCTCACCACGATCCACTTGCCATGCAAGCAAACCTAGTGGCCTGCGGCTCCTTAAATACCACCGCCAGACCAAGGAGGTCATGTTGAAAGTTGTAGTGGATGTGCAAGCAAATGACAACTTGGATTCGAACCAGGGCTATCCGTGGAGGCAGATCATTGGCATCTCAGATTGTAGAAGCTTCGGATCACGTCCCGATAGACGCTTTCCAGGAGCTCTCTGATACCATTGGGTCTAGTCTCACCACAATCCACTTGCCATACAAGCAAACCTAGTGTCCTGCGGTTCCTTAAATACCACCGCCAGACCACGGAGGTCATGTTTCTGACTCTGCTGACGAGCCTTTTCGTGGACTTTGAGGGCCTTTTCTTTCCGTAGACTTGATGACTTTGCGGAAATGGCAATGCAGATTTCGGTCATTAGAGACCAGATGACGAGTCTTTGCTATGGTCAATTCGACGCTCTGTGACTTGATTGGTTTGACACGTTAACGCTCTTCGGATTGTTGTTGATATCAATTGAGTTTGATTTTCCCTTTTTCCTACAATGTTGGATACTTTTTCTACTTCTCCCTATGTACAGTACCACACTTCTACCTATGCCATAATGTTCCTTACTCTCTCATGTTCTGAGCTCAGAGATATGAAGAATGGAAGACGAGCGAACTGACAGAATAAAAAGATTGATTAGTAACAACGGCCCTAGGCGGCAACCTGGAATTGAACCAGAGCCATCCGTAAACTACACAGTCGGACGTGCTACCACTGTCAAGGGCGACGACAGTTCCAAGCATGGGAAGGGTACAGGAAAGGTGATGTAGAGGGAGGAGAGGGGAGTGTAAACACACCCAGAGATGTTGAGATCCTCATAGATAGTCGCCCAACTACGACGTTTTGTTTTTTCAAGAAAAACTATCACGGTTGCATGGCATTTCGGCTGGAACCTTTCTCATACATCGGCACTCGGTTGTCGTTGTCGTTGATATCGGTGCACGGTGCTGCTTTACACTCGCTTGTTCCTGACGAGTTGAAACCGGTGGTCCTGTTTTCCCAGACATATAGCCCAATTTCCTTTTTGAGATTTTCTCAGGTTGGAATACTTATGTGTTGAAAAAATATCAAGTCAATCAACTGGGATCCACTAGTATTCCGGCATGAGGAAGCTTTTTAGTGTTTCAAGCCAAATTTGACTTGCGACGGTTCGAGTTTGAGCGCCGATATTCGGGCGCGATGCCGTCGCTGATGGATGGCCGACAATGTCCGATTCTAACGATTGATCAAAAGTCGGGACCTGCCCGGCGGCATTGACATTCCAGATACAGATGGCAGCTAGCAGAGCCACGGAAACAACACAGTGAAATGTTGTTTATTTTGTGCCTTGCAATTCATGGAATGGGCCAATATCATAGCCATGTAGACAACAGAATGTGCCATATCAAGTGTCGAGGACAACAAGTATACAAAAAAGACCTTATACCCAACCAGTGTATTACAGGCCACCCTTGCGGTGGGAAATACGAGTCCCCATGGATGGTATCACCACATTTGAAATTCAATGGTTATGATAGCCAGAAAAATCATGAGTAACATCAAGCAATAAACAGTCATGATGTAGAGCTCAGACTGCAATTTTTCTCCATCTTTTGAGTCTCACCCGACTGGTTGGTGCTTATAGACAATGCTTCATGAAGGAATTTGGGTAACAGACCTGGTATCCAAATGATACATTAGCGGTGATATCTATACACAATACTTGACTAGATTAGCGCCACAATTCCACATGTGGCATCTCTAATGGCTGGATATCATTGTCCATGAATAACAAGGTCGCATCGGCATAAGCCACGAAGCCGCCTGCCGGAAGCATCTCACAGTGAACAACACTTTTATCGAAAAGGACATGCCGTTTGACAGCGGGAGCCTGTAAGTAGAGGAATCGTTAATGAAAATCACCGAATGCGAGGAAAGAGACAGCATAAGTACGCACGCTGAGATTCCGCAAATCGAATTTGACGACGCTGCTGTCTGTATACCCCCGCACGAAAAAGTTCTCTCCAACCCCACCGCGAGTGAACGCAGAGTGCTTCTTCTCGGCTCGGTATCCCACTGACGCATCGGGCGTCCGATTCAGCTTTCCATTCTTGCGCCGAATATCGAAAAGAAGCAGTTGGTGATCACGATGATCGACCTTGTGGCGAACATTGAGTGCTTGAAGAAGAAACGACAAGAGAAAATCTTACCTCTGTGACGACGATATGAGGATCCAACATGTGCAGCTGCTGAATTGTTGACGACAAGTCCCCGCTTACCGAAGCGATACCTGGACGGTGCATGTCCATCGCAGTGAGCGTTTCGCGGTTTCCGAGGAAGAGCTTTGTCCCAGAAACAACCATAGCGCAAGTCAGGGCGGACGCAATAGCGACATGATGCTTTGTGCGTGTCGTAGCTTCGTATTCGCCATGATTGATCTTCCAGAGCCGGACAACATGGTCCCTGCCATCGCAGATACCAGCAGTGAGGAATTTGTCGACACCACAAGGCGCTACACAGACCGTCTTGCCTTCGATACCTGTCCTCAAGTGCTTCCATTGTGGCGGTCCCTTGTTTTCCTGTGACAGCATCAGTAGAGTTGAATAGCAAGACGAAGAACGTACATCGAGCTTCTCGAACAGAGGAACAAGCGACAAACATAGTTTGCTCTTGGACTCGGTTCCAAGGTCTGTGAAAGCGACGACGGCGGTATCGCCGACCACACACGCATCGCAGATGTTCCACTTTTCGTACTGAGGACACAACCACGCGGAATTTCGGGATCTGGAGCGAGCATCGTTCGAGTAGAGTGGTTCAGAGAGAAAAAAGAGTGAAACTGACCTGGTTGTCGTGTTGAAAAACTGTCTGTCTCCACGCATATTGAGCGTCATAACAGGGAATGCGGGGTTTGCAGCGACCAATACTCTTTGAGTGCGATGGCGAGCCGGGCGGAAGAGGAGGCGTCTTGGTGGCAGACCAGCTGGTTTGGGGTCATCGGGTGATTCCGTCGAGCGAGGGGTGGTGGGTCCGCTGGTTTCGGAACAGCGGCAGCAGCCTTTTTGGTTTTTTTGGTCTTTTTCGACGGTTCTGACAAAGCCAGAACAAAATGTGACGATGAAGAAGGACGGGATGAAGCTGGAGCTGAACGAGAAGATGAAGCGACAAGTTGATGAGAAGAAGGCTCTGCGACTGCATTGATGCTTTTGGACGGTTCTGGACGTTTTACTCCTCCAACGCCGACAATCTCGACGTCCAAATCGTCAACGGGTTGGTGGACTGACAAAGAAGCCTTGGTGTTCGAAATACTGCTGATAGGTGGTACTGTCCAGGCTCGATCGCAGGATATCCCTTTGTCCTTTTGGTTGGAAATACTGGCAATTGGTTCGTCAGAAAAGTGAGGCTTCGGCTCGCCTATAGCTCGAGGTCGATCCACCTTCTTCTTTGACCAGTGGGGTAGAGGCCGTCCTGCGGCGGCATATACGAGACCCCAGGAAACCTCAGTAACTGTCAGACTGCAGTCTGTCGTGTAAAAACTACTACAAGTTCCATTAACACTATAGCAGTCAACTTGACTATCAGTCCGGCCAATTGAATTCATCAGGGCAATGTCGCTTACCATCCTAGATGGAGAGGTGACATCATGAGACACGAAAGTTGGAAGCAGGTCTGGGCAAAAGGGTTTATTGATGGTACTACTGGGTTACTTTCCTTGCTTCTGTCACAGACCTGATAAGGCTTTTTGCAGGGAACTGAGCACAAGTCAATATTTGCGTTGCCTGGGCAAGTTTCCTGTTTGCATCGACAATATTTCCTTACGGTTTGCTGGGTACGGGCTTCAGGTGCATTTGGCGACTCTCCCATCAACTCTGTTCCAAAATCGCTTGTCAGATGAAGGATTCACTGTACATATTGCTGCTATTTGACTGGTTAGTAGTAATATAAATGCCGAAAATCAGGTATAGTTCCACTGGAAGTCTGATACCGGCATGTCACTTGACGCCAGCGGTACTGCCTGTGAAGCGTCTTGAGAACCGGAAATGCAGGCTCTTTGGACAGCTGGTTCCATTTGCTGTTTGTCCAATTTGTGGCCGACGGGCGACGGAAGTCAAATAATTAGCTGTGAAATGGATGCATGTGTTAAAAGTGACTTTGGAGCTGCCATTTCATCATTCAAGAGATTGACAATCCTACTTCTTGGCTGGATTGATCCAGCATTTCCAACAAGGTAAGACGAGACGCGGATCACAAGGTGTGACCCTGACAGTTCATCTGCCAAGGGTTGCTTGGGACCTCTGCAGTCAAAAAGGGTTAAAAAGCCCTGGATATTGCTCAAGACATCATAATAGTGCTCTCTGGATATTTCAGGATTTTTCCTGTACAGGGATAACAGCTGAATTAGCACCAGACGATAACTAGTTATCTGGCTGTGTGGGAGCGAGTTATCTGGCGTGGGAACCCAGAAGCGAAACCAAGACACGTGATCATGCCCCGGCTTGTCGGCAGACCATTGTGAGAGAATGACGAGAATGATAGCCCCTTTGGGCTCTTTGATGATGGAGTCCAGAAAATCGGCTCACTGGTCATGCCTGTGTATGGTTAACCCAGTTACCGGTCATGTGCACCTGCCTGTTTCGGAAAGTATTCCCACGGCTCTTTTTTTAATGTCCTCGGTCGGTGCTCGCCATTAACACCTTGTTTGGACATTGAGGTGAAATTCTGCCACCTAGAGAGCTGGTGTCAGAACTTGATAGGGCAGAAAGCCATGTTCCTTAGTCATTTTAGCCATACCGGATACCCTGTTACATGGCCTCCTCTTGCACGTTGAGATGGAAATTTTGGCTTCTAAGCCACTTTAGAGGATAGCAGCGATTATTAAGAATAAGTACTATTGATGTGCATCCAAAAGAGCAATGAGACGGCTATGGTTAGAAAAAAGATGCAAATGTGGCGCCAAGCTCAGCGCCGCAGGCCTGTAAAATACAAATTTCATAAGAGCAAGGCTCTTTAAGCATATGGCTCTGATTGGGATGATTCTTCAATCTTGGAATCCACCAGACAATCAAGGCTCACCTGCTGAATATGCCAGACAGAGCTGCGGGCATGAAAATATACTGTAACAACAGACTCGGGTGAACATTCAGGATACATGGTTTCATCATGGTCTCTTGAAATACCCCCAGAGGCAGGGAGAATATTTTCATGAGCTACAAATATTTGGCAGCTGTAGCAGTGTTAAAAAGTACTAAAACTTGTGGTGTGACCGCTGAATGTCACATATGTGGCGCACAACTAAGTGCCGCAGGCTCGGAAAAATTGTATATCTACAATATTTGGTAGCCTCAAGTTCGCCCTGCCATTTTCTATTGTCCTCAGCTTCTGATCCAACCAGTTTGAGTGGATAAAGCATGCACTCCGCCGGAGGCAGTCAAAAACTCAACAAATGAGGGGAACCAAAGAGTCAAACAGGCCTCAAACTTCCTTGGTGTCCATTCAGACCACTGAATAGAAGCTATATCAGCCATTATCTGACTGTATTTCCTCAATGGTAGTGTAAATGAAGCGATATCATATTATGTAATCCACCCCACGTACACCGCTGAACTCACCGTCAAAATTCATCATTTTATTATGTATCCCTCCTGGTAAGTCCCTCAAGTCTTTGCTTAACCACAACTTGATTATCTTGATTATACACACACATAAGTGGTAAGCCAGAAAATCGCTCGATACCCAACAAACGAGTCACGTGGTGTCTCGTAATAGAACACGTCGTTTTGGTGGTGCTCTAGATGTCGACTCTCCCAGTGCCCTGCGAGATCTCAAAGGTCCCATGATAGATCTCGAATGTCCCATGATAGAGGCGTATTCCCTGGAATCACGGCCGACACCGATTTCCTCGAGCATAAGAGACAAGGAGCATCTCGGTGGCAAAAGCACCAGGTGACGCTTTGGAGCATCATCGGAAGATGAGGACGACGATGAAGAGCTGGAGTAGGAATCATGGCGAGACATGTCTATAATGTCATCTGTGTCTCTGTTCGGAATTGGAGGAACCCGGACAGCTGGTGGATTGCTCAAGAGCATCGTGAGCCTTTTGTGACTTGTCGTGTTGAAGGATTCAGACAACAACATCACGGTCTGCAGTGCACGAGAACAGCAGAGCGGCGTTGGTGGCAGAGTCTCGGAACATCACAAAGCTTCTGTTGAACGATTAAATCAGGCACAATGGTGGAATAAAAAAAGACTTGCTCGACTTTTTGGATGCGATTCGTGACGAGAAGCCTCTGAATATGGGCAAAGCCGATAGTGGGATGGGGGTAGGAAATCATAATTGCCTGGTATTTCTTGTCCTCGATGTCGATAGGGCAATTATCCAGCAGAAGCTGGTTGACCAGTGGGTAATCCGATGACGAGGCGAGCTGGGAAGCTGACTGGTCCTCGAATTCGTCCCAGGAATCCTCTGATGCTACGAGAATGGGCTAGGTTCGCATGAAGCCGAGAGGGGAACTAGGACATATCAGTTTTGAAATTGGCACAAAATGAATAGTTGAACTCGACGCACTGATACACATGTCTTCCATTTCAAGGTTAGGTATCTGTAAAGGCGCGAGTAGCGCCGTCTCAGTCAAACTCGCTAGGGAATAATTGACTGTATTAGCTAACCTGTAAAGGCGCGAGTAGCGCCGTCTAATGTACAAATGAGTATACAATAAATACGGAAAGCATGGGATGACATACCTCAGTCAAACTCGCTAGGGAATAATTGACTGAGGTATTACGCGGTCATGTGAGGTATATGATGTGAACCGTGCGTGCAATATCCCACGGGCTAGGCTCGTTACTTTGGACTATTTCTGACATTCCAGGCTCTTTGTCTCCACTAGAGCAGCTCCGTGCTCTTTTCTCTCTAGCCATACTGCTAGAAGAGCAACATGCGAGGTCAAAGCTACTCCGAGGGCTGAGGGTGCAAAAAGGACAGTGTGACACAGCGTGACCGCGACCTCGTGACGCGCATGTCGATGTCGGGAGAGGCGGATGGGTTGTACACAGAAGGTGCGTGCGTGCGCTTAGTTACTGATGCCATATCTGCCGAGTCTTCCTATCGCCCTCGCCACTTTGCTCGACGTTGATGAGTTTCTTACGGTGCATGCAAAAAAGGGAGCAGCTTTGTCCATTATTCGATCCAGCAGCTGCGATGACACACTGAATCGGTTTCAATCGATCGTCAAATCTGCACTCGCAAGTTATTCTTGTAAAACATCTGCTCTAACAATATCAATTTTATTGGCTTTTTGCCCAGCAGGAAAAACCGCAATACTACCATGGAACAATCAAGTCTCGACTGACATATTGTATTGCTTGCGCGTTTGCGTCTGGAGATCGCGGAGCGTGCGGAGGAGGGTGGTTGCAGCCGTCTACGTGGGAATCGGAGGACGTGAGCGGGGTTCATGCCGGGAGAAGTCAGGTAGATCCAGACAAGGTCGACTCGGTGCAACAAATAAGACTCCACATGTAGGCTCCTTTGTTGGGAGTACCTAGTTTATCAGAGTAGAATAATGAACCTGAGGACTCGTGAATGCCACCAGAGGACAGCCTCCAAGGTCTTCACAATGAAGAATTGACCTAAAGAATCGGAAAGCAGCCGTCCACATAAACGCACTGCGGCAGAATCAGAATCACGACCATGGATAGTCACATCAGACTAGGAAAAAGCGACGTGAAGATTTTATTGGCGCGTCACGGAGGTTCAGAGCATTCTAATAAAATGCTGCGGCTGGTAATTTAACCTACATCCACAAATTTCGCAATGGTCAGACAATTTGACTGAAGCGCACAGACATACGGAACTGAAAAACATATCCCACAATTTCTACTGAACCCTACCTCAACCAACTAGTCTATTAGATGCGTAGCAAGACGAGTCACATGAACAGGTAGTCGAATTAAGTAAGTAAGGATGCATTTATTGACTGATCTAATATCTCAAATTGTCTCAGTGACTTGTTTCCTCTACTCGTCCACTGGAATCCCTCCCTCAAGATGTTCTATGATGTGAAAGATCGGAGTATACTAGACTAAACCAGTGTTGATAGAGGCCAACCTTCGGTGGCAAATACGAGTCTCCCTTTTATCTATTTCTAAACATCTAACTTGGAGTGTGCTTCTTGTTTAGCCTAAGACAGGATGTAAGATATTAGGACCCGAGGGAATAATATTTCCCTGCTTTCAGCAGCATACGAGGATTCAAGGTCATATGCTGGCGGGTACGCTGCCCACTATTTGCGGGCTTGAACAAAAACACTCAGTGTATCGATATTGTCCGGATCCCCAGACGAGTGAGAGACGTTGACAGGCCATGGAATGACTGCCGAGTTCAGTAAGCAAGCCCAAGAAAGTAGTGACGAACTTGATACCCAACACATTCATCTAGGATCTGAAACATATCGGATACAAAGTGGATCGAACAGCAAAAATTGATTCAATCAGTATCCCTCAAGTTGGATTGGGCATCACAAGAGCCATTAGATCCATGGGAAGCTACACCCTGAATCCGACTCATCAAGTCAAGGCATAACATCAGATTGCATTGATAAGGGCAGCGCTTCACACCTGATGCCACTTTATGGTAGGGCGTATGAAACAGTGCATTGAAAAAGGCATCATACTTCAGAGGGGACTCTTGAATCCAAGGCATAGCTGTGATTCCACTAGACACTCCTCTGTGTACCTCTGGTGGAGGTTCAGGATTGGACAGCAAACAAGTCTCAACATTGAAGGAAGGGGAACTTTCCCATCAGCAACGTCAGTTGCATGGGACCAACCTTAGAGTAGAGAATTGAGGAATTTCATCAGAACTCGGACAGAAAAGCCACCAGAAGATGATCCGAGGCTCCATAGATTGAAGAAGCTCGGAGGTATGAATAAGAAACAGGAATAATCGCTTGATGAGAGCATATCCTCAGTCCCTGTAGACGCACTTGCCTTGCATAGCAAGATCCATGGCCCCTCAACAAGCAGCCAGTGATCATTCATTCCACCCGGGCT
Source organism: Mycena floridula (assembly GCA_029320655.1). NCBI lineage: Eukaryota > Fungi > Basidiomycota > Agaricomycetes > Agaricales > Mycenaceae > Mycena > Mycena floridula. Next base: position 6,961 of record JARIHS010000157.1, on the reverse strand, counting down.
TGGTGAGTATATTGATTCATCATCAGCTTTTTTTGGTTTGTTACACACCACACAAAGCTGATGTCCGAATTGCAATGGACCCGAGATTTGGATGGATCAACTGTGAGCTAATAATCATAGCGTCCCTCCTAAAGCTGCACTACATAGCTTGAATATTTGTTGGTGGCACGCGTGTAGCATTTAAACCTGTCTTGATGAGCCATTAAATATACCAGATGACTGAAATCCGGCCTGAGGCTTGGAAGAGGTGAAACCTGCACTGTGGATCAAGGTTGGAGTACCAAAATGCTCGTGCTGCAAAGTAATCTAGTACTTGTGGCGCTACTTCAAATTCAGTTTTCCGTGATTTCTGGGGCGTGCTCAGCCAACCGTGACCCACCTTTTTTCATGATCTCGGAGTCACTGATTTTGCTGAGATTGTATCATTGGTTGATTAAACCAAAATTACACCGTCGAGCGACACTTATGTCAGAGAGTACTGTGCTGCGAAGAAAGCTTCCCAGCGGGGTGTTTCACTCTTCCTTGACCTTTGCCTGCTTACCTACTTTGCTCATTTCCAGTCACGCCACGTCCGGAGAATGAAAAAAAATTTGAAGGGGGGTTGAATCCAAAACTGGGACCCGGACCTGTTTGAACATTCCATGCAGCAACCACGATGGCACGCTGGATCTGTTGAGGTAAATCCTCAAATCCCCCTCTGTATGCTTATGCACCAGTGTTTCGGCCTCCATTCCCACCCTCAGCATCACAGCCCAAGTCAACTTGTCGAGATACAGGCTGGATTATCCTCTCATGGCCCCTTTCTCTGCGTCCACAAAGTTTCCATATTGAATGAAGAATACCTGTGGCTCTGTATAGAGCTGGTAGGACCCGAATGACACTATTTACATTGCCATGAAAGATCCTTGAGCAATATACACCGGGGCAAATCAGCTGCAGTCGAGTGCACTGCAGTCAGCTGGCAGTCAATCTGCAGTCGACTTGCAGTCAACTCGTACCTGATCTCACACCGGCCCGGTTGCAACATGACCTTGTACATGTGGTCTGATTGGGGCTGTGCATGGGAAATCTTATGGATAAATCGTTGAATTTCTGCACTGTAGCCTGTAGGTACTCCCTACTTACTGCTTATCATGTATGTCATGTTGTTGGACTCAGCTCTGGTATTTGAACCTTTAAGGCTATGCAAGAATTGTCAAGGTCACTGCAGGATGCAATCTTTGCTCTCATGTTAAAGACTGATAAAATTGCACTAAATCTTGCTAAACTTACCATTTGCCCATCTTGGTCTGGTATCTAGATCTCTTGCCAGACTGTCTTCATATATTCAGCTGCTTGTATGATCACTGTCTTGTGAGAACTAGTCATTTTTTTATTATATATTTTCTTGCCTTTGACTAAACTGCTATCCAAGATGTCAAAGTAAAAGCATATTGCATTTAATATCTCTGCCTTTAGTGTCTGATTCTGATGTGATGAGGGAAATTCTAGTAGCTCTGGTTAATTTCAAAATTTCACCTGCTGAACTTCTTTGAACTGTGGCATAATTCCAATCATAGCAAATGAATGATGGTGACAATTCATGATGGTCCTTGCACTGAGTAATAGTGGCAGTCATAGTAACAGATTCTGGCCAATTCTGGATAAGATACTCATCATGATACTGATGTGAGAATTGTCTCAGAATCAAGCCAGAATTTTTGCCTACTCTAAAGCTCAATTGTGCCCTTGACTATTCAAACGATTCCGCTTTTTGTGGCCTTGAGGAAGCTCCATCTCTGATTGTTCCTTCAGTTCATGTCTCATGGCCATGGCACCCAGTAGTCAGATGTCAGGATCTGGTCCAGAAGCTTATTCAAGCTTGGGAGTCTACCACCAGCACAGGACACCCTCTGAGGCCAGTAAATAGTGACTTCTACGTAAACTATGGACAGCTTCCATGCTGGACTCAACTGGTATACATAGCTCACTTACTCTCTTCCATTTTCTCTCTTTTGGCTTTCTCAGATTCTGGATATCAACAATCTGTATCACATATGATTACACAATCAACATAACTTATCACTGGCAGGGACACCACAATCATGCTCCAGAATTGACCTGCAGAATCAGCAGAATCATAGCAGAATCAGTTCCAGAAGCAATTTTGCAATTCTGAGGATTTTTGAAATTCACACTATTCCATCACGTAGAATCATTACAGAATTATGATGAGAATTTCATCCAGAATTACTCATAATTTTCTACTCTAACTGCTAACATCCAATATAAGGGAAGAAGTAGGAACAGCACTACAATTATAATCAAGAGATCGGCAAGTCAGCATGTAGAAACAGTCCCAGTAATTGTACTAAGAAATTTTGAAAGCCAAGCTATGAAAGACTGTAGCAATAATGCATATAATGAATCCTTTGTTATAATGTACTTCTCAAGCTCTATAGCAGCTTGGACTGCTTGGGATTTTCAAATGAGACCTTGGCATCATTTAACCAGTGCCAGGCCTGATTGGTAAATGCAACCTTGATCTTTTGCTTTAGTCAGCTTGACTTATCCCTGAGTATCTGTGATGAGTCCTTAGCTTTGTGGCCTTGCGGCAACTTGAATATCTTGAATATACACAGAGTTAACTTGTAAACTATAGATGACCGACCACAATATTCCCATAATCTGTCATTGGCATCTCGGCATCACACCTGCTGTCTCTTGGTTATTTCAGAATCAAACTGTCAAAGATGAGGTCTGGTGATTAGCCTGGTGACCCAAATTTGACGTGCAACTTGACTGCCAGTTGACTGCAACCTGACTGCAGTGCACAGACTGCAGCCCATTTGCCCGCGGTGATATAGAGACTCCAAGCCTGAAATGACTCCAAGACTTGCCTTGCTGTAGAGTCTCGATGAACGTACTGTATTGTTGGCGCGTTTGCATCTCGCATAAACTGTGTGGAGGTGGGAAGTTGAGGGTGTCTACGTGGGAATTGAGGAGGACTGTGCGGAGATCCAGGCACAGTGGCACACAGGGCGATGTGAGAAGAGTTCTGACAAAATCCGTTTGAGGAAGGTTAGTGTGTTGATTCAAACTGCTGAGCACATATGGGGGGGGGGAGTCAATGAAGGCCTTTGTTGTCCACTACATATCAACATGAAGCTCACCAAATTATTTTTCCACTGGTTGAACCAAAATAGAAACAAGTGGGATAGAGGCCGCCCTGTCGGCAGCAATTACGAGTCCGCAGTGGGTGGGATCAGATTTTCAAAGTCGAATATCTCAATCCATTGGAGATACATAAGTTGAATATTGTTAGAGCAAACTACAACCAACTTTACCATGCATTTTCGCAAGGATCATGAAACTGAACCAAAACAGATTTCTATTTGGAATCACATCTATAGGATACAACCTGGATCAAGATCGATGATATGTGGGAACCGATGTTATCTGTACCTGGAATCAAGCTTGAAAGGAGCAGTATGTACTATATAGGACAATGTCAGGGAGATGAGGTCTGGAGACAATAGGGTCGTTCAGAGTATCGATTATTCGGCCAATTGTTGGCCCTGGTTATGGAATAGTTGATGAAATAATTGAGTGAATAATTGGCCAATAATCGGTACTCTGAACTCCCCCTCCTGCCATTTTGAAACAATTGGAGAATAATGGTGGACTTAATAGTCTTGAACATGGCCCGGCAGTCTTTCGGCACACTATTGTATTCAGACTCCGACCGGGGCAGTAATCGCGTGACCACCATCGATCTTTCTCGCCTTTACCATGCCCGCCCGACCTAAAAGGGAGCTCCAGCTTGATCAACTAGGGGAATATGCTCAAAAGAGACGACATGCTGAATACCGGAGACTTGCGGAAGAGTTGATGGAAATAGAATAGAGAAGGCTGAAAATGGGGGCCGTCGTCGTCGAGCACGACGGTGGAAAGGAACAAAGATGGTGATGTCGGAGTTCAAATTTAGTCAACAGTGCCGGTTGCCGATGGCAAAATAATTGGTCGAACAATTGAATTATTTGAATAATAGAATTGGATCTCAATTATTGAAACAAGTCAATTATTTCATGAATTGTTGCTTTAATTGTTTGAAATAATTGCTATTGTGAACGACCCTAATGGTGGTAAATGAGGTCTGGAGACAATGGTGGATAAGTAAATGAAGTCTGGAGTCATAAGCGCCGCCCGGTAAAACTCGATGTCCGACGCCATCCGATATCCAGTGCGGCATAACCGCTTCTCCGCAAAATTATCTGCATCAATGCTGTTCTATTATATATATGTTCTCATCCAGGATAAGCTTTGTTATTTGTCGCTGTATTATCACTTCAACCACTGTCGCTTTGTGGCATCTACTCTATTTCATAGGGCAATTGGACTCCATCAGAGGTTACTTGTAGCTCAAGGCTCGACAGCTTCCAGCGGCGATTGAATCAACGGACAAATCCGCTCGACTCCAACATGGCCAGAAAATATTCCGGAGCTCCAATGAACTCGAGCGGAGGTTGAGCTAGAGGGGACCATCTACTAGACTCCACTCACTACGTATCAAGCTGATATATAAATAGTGAGAATGGATCACCGTCAAATAGATGCCGAATAAACGCCGAACAGACCCATATTCGAACATCAACATAGGTCACGCGACCTATTCGAGACCTAAGCGACAGCATATTCGGGACCTAGTCGGAATCTATTCCAAGGCATTCGGACCTCGAATGGGCCGGGCCGTTAGAACCTCGAATAGGTCTCTACCCGGACCTACTCGGATCCATTCCGAGGTATTCGCACCCTTCCATATATCGGCCCGATATGTAGTGACTGGGAATCAGTTCTGTTTCCTCATTTGTCCGATGGATTCCAGCAGCGGGATGCTCACGCCAACCTCCCGCTGGTGGAGTCCGATGAACGCCGGCTATCGCCGGCCGCCGGCGTCTTTTCATGTGCGGGGGTTATTGCTGAGACAATGACGGATAAATGAATTCTGAAACACGGTGGATTTTGCAGTACTGTAGTTTGCAAACCATGCCCTCAACCATAGACTGCGAGGTCAGTTTCAATGAATTTACAGCTGGAATGGGAGGTCAAATGCTAGGTCCCTGGTATATCCTGCTGGTAGCTCAAGTAGATGGTCAATCGTGGGAGGACTTTCCGGTCGACTCAATCTGAGGGATATTCAGATGAGGCAGATATGGACTTGATTGGGTAAGAGAGTGTACACTCTAGTTGTACCCGATGTTTAAGGGGCGCGGATAGACCATCATGAATACCACAATGTTGCAGGAGGACTGAGCAGTGGCAGTTTGACTCTTCCAAGCTTTTTGATCATGCATTTTGGTTCAACCTTTTCCTGTCGCAAAAGAAACCTGCCACGGGAGATTGACTGTACATTTTGGATCCCTGGACTCTGGAGTGGAACTGCTGTAAAAAGCTCATCGATGATGACCCGGAAGCTAATATTGGAACTGGTCAGAAGCGATGCAGAGAGCTCCTGAATCAGGGGAACATACAGAGCTCATATATTGAACCAAACCGCATGATTTGTCTCAGCTCTATTGTGGCAAGCTCTATCGAGAGAGGAAGACAGAGCCAGCAGCAGACAGAAGGTCTGTCCTTTGTCTCTATCAAATTTCAATGGTCTGGAGCTAGCGGTATGATGTATATCAGCAATCTTGCTTTGCACAGTGATAAATGGCACCCCAACAAGGAGCCGCTGGTCACTCACTTGCAGGCTTGGTTGGGCCCGCTGAGTGAGTATATTGGTGCCCGTTAGCTTTTTTCGGTTCGTTATAGATGAAGCTGGTCCTCTTGGGTCATCTTCAACACAGGCTCCTTCTGGTCCTTCTTCAGCATTGGGTCCTTCAATATCGGCGATGACCAGTACAGGAAATGGCGGACGGCCGGCTAGCGCCAGCCGACTCTCCCTGAAATCAGACATCTCGATGCCGAGGATCAAGTTTCGGTTCGGAGGGAGGTTCCGTCGGGTGCGATTGTGGGTGGGGACCTGCATCTCCGAGTTTGGGTGGAGGACTTTCGGCTGGATTGGACGGAGTACAAGGAGCGCCACAATTCACCGGCGGCGATGCCTGGGCAAGAATTGGGAAGAAGCTGCATCGAGGAAGAGTGGGGAGTGGGGATTCTGACTCTAGCGCAGGTGACGGCAGTGAGTTCGAGGGCTTGTTCTCTCTTGCCCATTCTCACTTTGGTCGTTTGTTCACAACTAATGAGGTTTTTTTGTTTTATGTTTCTTTCCATGTCTCTTTTTTTCTTCCCCTTTTCTCTCTCGCAGATCCAACTAACAATCCTCGGCTGGGACACACGTCGATGTTGGGGAGAGGCGGATGGGTTGTACGAAGAAGGTGGTGTGTGCGTATGGACACTACGCCGAAACTAGGAGCCTTTATAAGCTATACAAGGTGGGGAAGGAGGACTGGTTACTGATGTCATATCTCCTGAGTCTCGACTCGCTGTACTCGATGTTGATGTTACGGTGCATGCAAAAAAGAGTGCAGTTTTGTTCCCTACTGTATTCAATCCAGCAGCTGCGATGGCACACTGAATCAGTTGAAATCGATCGTCAAATCTCTCTTCACAAGTTGTTCTTATAAAACATCTGCTCTAACGATATCAATTTTGTTGGCTTTTTCCCCAGCAGGGAAGACCGGAGACACTGCAATACCAACTCTTGACTACGATAGAACATTCATCAAGTCTCGACTATACATGTATTGCTTGCGCGTTTGCGGAGGAGGATGGTTGAAGCCGTCTACGTGGGAATCGGAGGACGTGAGCGGGGTTCATGCCGGGAGAAGTCACAAGGTCTTTGTTGTGGCGTGAGTCTCGCACGGTTTTTGGTTACTAGTCCCACTTGTAGGCTCCGTTGTTGGGAGTGAGTACCATTATATTAATTCTTCAGCGAGCATTGTGGCAGTTGAAGAGCTATATAATCACTCATGATGTC